>JAJLSS010000073.1:0-10330 GCA_030567755.1 Nakazawaea pomicola | reverse complement strand
TAGCATCGCTACTATTTATTTTAGGACTGTGCATTAGTGAGAAAAAATTTTCGAGTACTGAATAGAAAAAAAAAGAATCTCATCTCATCGCAAAAAATAAGCATAAGTCAGCTTTATAGTGCAAAATTCATAAAATCTTTGATCACCACCTTCTCTCTTACAAAAAACTATAACCACCTTCTCTTTTACAAAAAAACTATAACCACTTTTCATTTTTTGTTGGCCTTAGAAATGACAAAACTTTAATTTCTATGTGATTAATGAACTAATAAGAGATCAAGAATACAATTAGAGCCGCTTACATCTTTAGTGTTGTTTTCATCTTTAGTGTTTTTTTTTTTGAAGATTTGTATCTTTCTGATTGTGGAGCAGTCCGGACAAACTACTTAGTGGGACAAGAAAAGTTGTGTGTGAACGTTCTGCTTCGGTGCTCATTTGAGCTCACACGACAGACTCATCCAGCGTCTCCCTTTTGTGGTACATGTTCACTAATCTATGGAAACGCAAGTGCTAATGGAGTAGCAGAAAACGGTGGAATGCTACGAACTGGCTCCCGATTTCAATGTACTAGTCTAAATACTTATGAAACGCTGTATCTGCAATGAATAGGGCAAACGTTTAAAACATATATAGTTTGGCTCAGCCAACACTGTAGACCATGAAGAATATTCAGTGGAAGTGACTCGTGTTTCATGTTTATGCTTGTTATTCCTGTTACTCTTCTCGCTCTTCGTTTTCTTCTTGAATGGTGACTCCAGCATTTCAAATATGGGTAGGTGAATTGTTATGATACGAAAGGAAGAAAGTCATGGAACCATAAAATATTTTGGCCTGCTCATTTTTTTTCTAGTTTTGAGCTATTCGGCTATTCTAACTTGTTGTTCTTTCTGGGGAAATAGGGTGAGAACACTTGGTCCAATCTGCCTCAAACTGAGAACAATTCATCACCTGATGACTTGCTTTGTCTTGCAAGATTCGAATCTAATATCGTCCCTCTTTAATTAGCGCAGTTGATCTCATCATTGAGTTGACTGTTGTAAATGGAAGCCCTTTTCGCTATCTTTGAACTTGTTCAAAGTGAGAATTTTTATTAGGGAAACGATAAGAAAGAAAAAACAAAAAATCAGATTTCTTAGCAGCACAGAGAGAACTACCTTACAGCCGGCAATTCAAGCATCCAAGCAGCACTGCTCGTGGAATTTAACCACTTCAGCTGATGGCAGTTTCAAAAGCCGTTTGTCAAATCCCAAAACTTGCAATCCATCCAAGGTCACCGCTCGGGATAGAGCCACGTACAGTTGCCCCTTCTCAAATATCTGACCGAGATCAACTGAGACTTTTTTCAATGTCTGACCTTGTGATTTGTGAATCGAAATTGCCCAGGATAGCATCAATGGTATTTGAGTCCTGGTCGCTTTATCCTTCATTGTCGGTGAATCAATCGTGAATGTCTCTGGTCTCATCAAATTTAATCTCTTTCTCGAGCCAGATGTGAATAGCACAACAGGGTAAAATACACTACCATGCTCGAAATGGCTCAAGCACTGAAGAAGTCGGTGCATTAGAAACGTCTTTTGACCCTGATAGGAGCGCAATGTCCTTCGTGCCAGGTGAAAGAGACTTTCGGAGTTAATGTATTCCAGGCTTAAAAAATGCACCACAGTGTCATCAATAAGCTCGCATATACTGAACTCCGAAGCTATTGAGTCCCAAGCCGTCTCTGGAAGGAAGTACTTCACTATTCCCATTGAGCCGTTTGATAGGCCGTAATTCCTTTTGTTCTTGAGAAGCATCACCTGGGACCCCACCTTGAGAGTCACCGTTTTGGGAACCAATAGGCTATTCAACCTGTTCATATCCTTCTCATGACCCATATCAACAGATTCAAATCTTCGTGCCTCTCCTGCAAGTTCTGCTAATCTAATGCTGTTGGCTAAATTGACTTCTGCTGTAGTAGCAAATAGTTGGGAGGGAACTATTCCATCGAAGAAGGAGATCGGTCTCTTGAGATAGCTCAACTGTCTTTCATTTTGGTGGGTTAGTTTTCCAAACCTCAAATTGTTTAGTAGTTCAATGAGTTCCTTATCATCTTTTTGTCTAAACACCTTATTCAAACCAATTGTCTCAGTGAATACGTCGCCCCAAGCCGAGCTCTGAAAACAATATAAAGGGTGACGGTTATCCGCATCTCTCACGGGTGGTAATTGAAAAAAATCACCAGTGGCGACAACTTGAACTCCCCCAAACGGATCATTGTTGCCCCTAGTCTTTTTTGCAAGTTGATTTAGATGTGAGAAGAGGTTTGCATCAACCATTGAAATTTCATCAATTACGATAACCTTAATTTTTCTCCATCTGCTGATCAAAGCATGCTTAGAACTTGCACTGCACTTGTACTCACTGAGTGATTTGGACAGGCCGAGCCCTGCAAAAGAGTGAATGGTGTCTCCATTTATAGAAGAAGCTGATATACCAGTTGGCGCTGTGATACCAACGGATTCTTTTCCATGCCTCTTGATCAACCATTTTATCATGTACTTTAGAAGAGTTGACTTTCCGGTACCAGCTGAGCCGGTAAAGAATACGTTATCGCCATTTCCCAAGACGAAGCTGGCCACCTGCTGCTGCGATTTTGTCAAAAGAAGAAATGATTTGTCCATTTTGAAATCAGGGATTGATTTTGTAGCGTTGCCATAAAAAGCAGGAGCGATGCAATCGGTAGGAGAAAACTTCGAGTTCATTCTGGATGATTCAACGCTTTCATTTTTATAAAGTCTCTTAATCTTCTGCAGCGGTGAAAGAGGATCCAAATAGGTATCCAGCTTTTCAACCTCATATGATCTCTTCATTTCTTTTTAGTATGTCTATTGAACCTAGAGGGTCTTGGCCGTCTCCTCAGAAATGCGTAGATCACCTATTTGTGTGTAAATAAATCCTGCACGGAAGCTGTCAGTTCTATCTCAAAGTACATGGAATGCTGCTGCTATAAGCACTGTTACAGCTGAACTCAAGTGTCTTCCAACGAAATGTTTTATACCAGGTATCCCTCAGATTTGACCACGTAAAGAGGTGAGAGACCATATATTTCAAGTTTTTTTATCCCAACGCGTAAGCGCAAGAATAAAATTTTCCCAGAAATTTGGCGGTAACTAATTTGACTTTGGGCGGTGGATGGCGCCGATGAAGAAGAAAGAATAGGGTTAGATTTTTGGCAGTTACAATTTTCAAAGGACAAATTTTGGACATTAACTATCACTTTTGCTATTTAAGCTACTTATTCAGATGATTGATTTTAATTCTTACTGCTTTCACATTCACATAATTGTCAAACACCTCGATACCCATCTCTCTTCCGATTCCTGATTCTTTGTAACCGCCGAATGGAATTTGATGGTGCAAGTCGTTGTACGTGTTGACCCAAACGGAACCGGCTTCCAACCTGTTGGATACATCAATTGCCTTGTTAAGGTCGTTTGTACAGATTCCTGCTGCTAAGCCATAATTGGAGTCATTTGCTTTTTGGACAACTTCGTCAACAGTGCTGAATTTAGATAAAGTGGCAACAGGACCGAAAATCTCTTCCTTAACAATTTTATAATTTTCATGATCGGTGAGGAAAACGGTTGGTTGAATGAAGAAACCCTTGTCGCCTACTCTTTCACCACCACACAACAATTTAGCTCCTTCTTCCTTACCGGTCTTTATGTAATCCAAAACTGTCTCAAATTGAGACTTGATAGCTTGAGCACCTTGGAACACACCCTCTTCAAATGGGTTTCCGATTTTGATCTTGGAGATTGCTTCCTTCAATTCGCTGTTGAACTTATCATAGATTGTGTCCTGCACATATATTCTAGATCCTGCTGAACAAACTTCACCACCGTCAAAGAAAATTCCCTTTATTACACTTTGAATGGCAGTAGGAATATCGGCATCACCAAAGATGATATTTGGCGATTTTCCTCCCAATTCCAATGTAACTTTTTTGATGTTGGACTTGGCTGCACCTTCCATTACTCCACGTCCTACTTCTGTTGAACCAGTGAATGCCACCTTCTTAATCTTAGGATGGTTGATCAAAGCATTACCACACTTACTACCCGAACCAGGGACAATGTTGACAACACCCGGTGGAATCCCAGCTTCCTTAATCAATTTAGCAGCGTACAATGCCGACAATGGTGTAGCTGAGGCAGGCTTTAAAATAACAGTGTTTCCAACGGCGATAGCAGGTGCAATCTTCCACGACCACATCATGATTGGGAAGTTCCATGGAATGATTTGACCACAAATACCAAGAGGTTCTCTCCTAGTATATGTTAAAAAGTCATCACCAGTGTCAATTGTTCTACCGTCAAGGAAGTTTGCATACCCAGCGACAGTTCTGATATAATCGACAACCAAATTCGCATCAAATAATGCACATTCGTAAGATTTACCGTTGTTTAAAGCATCTATTTTAGCCAACAATTCCTTGTCTCTTTCACATAAGTCAGCCAACTTCAAGAGGTAGTTTCCACGTTCAGTTGGTGTCAAGGCACGCCATTTGACGAACGCCTTTTCTGCTGCATCGACTGCAACTTCAACATCATCATCGTTAGCCAATTGTACATCAGCTAATTTTGACTCGTCAATTGGCGAAATAACCTCGGAGGTGTCACCAGACTTCGACTTGATAAACTCGTTATTTATGAACAACCCAGTTGGTTGCTCATATGATTCGTTGATAATTGGAAACGTTAGTTTGGTACTCAAAGACATTTTGGAACTAATATAGATAAGTTTGTAATAGTGTAAGCAAAAGTACTCAAGAGGGATGCGTATCCTTATTTATAGACATGTTGACTAGCTGGAATAGCAATTATCTGTCAAATAAACCTTATTTCCAATTGGCAAGATTTCTCAATAGTGGGTGGAACACTCCATCAATACCCGTTCAATCAAAAAAAAGCCAACTAGCTCACCACGGATTCAGATGAGAAATTGCTACTTATTAAAAAAAGACTGGAAAAAAAAAGCAGTATGGAAAAGTTGCTTCTCGCACGCGAAGTGTCTAAACCTTCAGGGTGCCACTTTACATTTGCTCAATAGACTTCATGAAAGACATGCGCAATTACTAATAATAGAGAGACTTGCTACAATAATAAACCTAGTAAAATGACTAATATTAAGCTTGCGACTCGAAAAACTTCATTTATTGTTACATTCCCACCCACTCTTTGATCCTCCACCAAATTTTTTTCTAAAGTTTCTCAGATTCGCTAAACCGTATCGGAATCTGCACTGCTAGGTCTATCGTTATCGTTATTGTTATGCTTTGATACAGGACACAAGGCTTCGCCAAACTCTTCCTGCTCTTCAAATGATACCTCTTCGCCTTCGTCTAATCCTTCCTCCCCCTCATTGTCTGAAAGAACTTTTTCTTCTTCCTTGCCTTCGATTACTTCTATGTTCATATCACCGTCACCGCCGATATCCATCAAATCCAAATTGTGGTCCGAAATACCACTTTGTACTTGTTGATCATCATCTATGACAGCCTCCTCATTGTCCTCCCCATTACCAAGCAATATTGTGCTTGGATTCAAGTAAACATCGCTTTCATCGGGCTTGACGCCGCCCAACACTTGGTTATACATATCTCTGATTTCGACTAACTCTTTATTCACAAATTCAAGCCACTCAGTTTCTGAAATGACTTCATGAATAATAGTATTAACCTTTATGATTTCCTTCACGGTGGTTTCGTTCTTAGGTTCCTCGATTAAAATTTCATGATCCTCGAATGCAGCATAAACCTTGGACGAAAATTTGACCAACTCCTCACTGATCAATATTAGATGACCCATATAGCCCAACCTCATGTTTTCTTTTGACTCCTTCTCTGCTGAGTAATTGTAACAGTCAACGATATACTTTGTCAAATGACATTTCTCAACCGCAAACAATTCCAATATCAATTCTCTGTTCAAGTTTGTATCATCATATCTCCCATTCAATATTTGTTGTGCTATATCGAATATGACATTATGCAAAAAGTTATTCCATGGAAAGTTTTTCAACATGGCGAAAATTGTGCTTAACATCTTGCCCTTTATTATCTGTCTTTTAAAGAAATCACCTATGGAGAGATCTGATGGTTTTGTGTCCTCTGGCTCTTCTGGACTGATCCCACTTTCTGACTCAATGGAGAAGTTTTGTATATCACTCGTCAATTTATCGAGATCTATTAAGCTTGTACTTCCATCACCACCACCTAAACCACCGGTTCCACTTCCTGTAAAGTTGTTGAATATGCCTGTGAGGTATGTCTCATTACTACTTGACAAATCTTGAACACTGGGCAGTGATTGTCTGCCAAACAGATCATTGTCGTAATCTTCTAACTCAAATTCCCCAATTATGTTTTCCATTATAGCATCATGCATTAACTCAGACTGTTGACCTATGAATTCTTCTCTCTTTTTGATTGCCTGTTCAGACCCAATGTTGTTCATCAAAAACATATTCGAGCAATGCAAAAGCTCAGCAATTAATTCAATCACTTTGAAACGTTGAAATCCCACGGGTTCTAATGGACCAATAGTGGTGTTCACTGATTGAATCACATAATTCGGGCCGAAAAATCGATTGAAAATTTTGATCATTTTTGAACTGAAAATTTGCAACATTTCTCCAATGAAAATAGGGTCTCTGTTGTTTGGTGGGTTTGCAGTGAAATCATCATCCATGAGGTCTATGGAATCATAATCGGAGTTGTTCTTCCTGATTGTCTCGATTATCAACGAAACACAAGTTGGTAAGCAAGGCCCCCCGCTTAAAATCAATTGTATGATGTACTCAATACATTCCTTACTAACCAAACTTCTCGTCAAGTCGTTAGGTCCAATAATCGGAGAATCCATTTGATTTGCCAAATTTTCTGGATCGGCATCATAGAGTGATGGGGTGTTAGCACTGATGGTGATGAGGTTTGTCAAAAAGTCTCCGACCGTTGACTGCAAAATTAAAGATTCGTTGTTCATCAATCTTAATAACCGTATGATCAACTTCTGGTCGTGCAAAATATCTATCACACCAATTGGGCTGTCATTCTTGTCTACCGAGATCAACTTTATGACCAACTCCATTATCTGTGGTAATGCTGCATGCTTCAATAGCTGATCTGACAACGCACACTTTGACTGGTTTTGTCGTATGAAGTTCATGAACTCATTAGCGTTCAATTTGATGAGATTTTCCACTATTTTCACAAACATGCTCAAATTGAGAATTGTTTCCACATGAAAATCCAAGTCTAGCATCCCGTTCCAAAGATTCCCAAGTAATTTGAAATGAGTAACTTCATTGGACTTGATTGCATCTTTATCTGTTATCGGTAGAAGCAATCGCTGTGAAATTATTGGTGGATCCAGGATAGAAAGTATCTCACCGGCAGTCGACGCTCTACGTCTGTACTTCTCCTCTGGAGACTCTTTTCCATATGGTAATTCTTCATCCAAATCTTCTTCAGTCTTGTCTGCTGTATCATTTTCAACTTCTTCTTCTTCTTCCTCTTCTTCTTCTTGCTCCTCCCCCTCGTTTTCCTGATCCTGTGAGTTTGGCAGTGGTATCGCGGAGTCATTTTGCTCATCGAGGTATAGTTGTTCGAATGTCCCCACCGACTCAATAAGGTAGTCCAAAAAAACGCTTAGTACGTCATCCTGTGTTATGTAACTCAAGAGCTTAGCATTCTTCCCTTGTTGTATCTCCTGAACCAAATTAGGCTGATCTATCAACTTTTCCAAGAGCCCCATGTTTAATTCCTTCTTGACGAAATGGGATTCGGGTTTCTTCATTGCGCGATCTTCCTCGTCACTATCACTATCATCATTCGCTATTTCTGAATGAGACTCTTGGACAGACTGGAGCTTGTGGACTGCCGGTGTCACAAACTCCGGTTGTTGCTGATGCGATTGTTGGTTCTGCTGTTGCTGTTGCTGGAAATGTTGTTGTTGTTGTTGTTGTTGTTGTTGTTGCAAGGGGATAGGTTGCTGGTCCATCTCAATCTCCACTAGCACCTTGTTGATCCGAGCACTGGTGTAGCTGCTGGAGAAGAAGGGCCACATCGCTTTGATTATCCTGCTGTCTCTTCTTCTCTCTTTCCCTCAGATTATTTTCACAAATCATTTTCACACAAAAAAAACAAGAAAAAGTGTGTGCGGAAAAAAGGCGACACCAAACAAAACAAAACAAAACAAAAAACCGATTTGGAATCTATCACTTGAACAGCTGGAGAATATTTGGAAGAGAGAAAGCTCAAGAAGTCACTATGAGGTCATCTTACAAGTTCGTCTTTGTCAATGCCCTGCTTGCGTATTTGGCATACCTTTCGTGGAGTCTGTTAAATTGCAACGGCGACGATTCGCCGTTTTGCAACACAGTCAAGAGATCAACTGATTTTATCAAGCCGGTTTATCAACCAGCACATCCATACGTATTAAGAGCCAGTGATTTCTTGCATGAAAGTGCAATTGACCCTTTAAGTTCAAGAGTGTCTGAATTTTATGACAAGCATTTACAAGAACATTGTGAAACTATCAACAAGCAATACGTCAGCAATTATTACCAAGTCATAAACGCAAAAGCTCTTCAGCCATTGAAGGAAAAAGTGATTGTTCCTTCCCTTGTCAAGACTCAGCTGTTTGCTAATGATGTGGTATTCCCAAAGACCACTGTGTGGGTAAACCATGTGAAGGTGCATTTGAAAATCTACCTCGAGAAGTCCTTGGTACATGGCAAGGCTGTTGCCACTTGGACAAAGACTAAAGCTGTCGAACATTCGATTATTTTTAAAGAGAAATTGGTCAAAGTGTATGTGCCAGCATTCTGTTATTACTGCAATAGAACATTGAGATATTTGAATAATATAATCAGACCAGCTGTCATCTCATTTTATAACCAATTTTTGGAAAGCCACTTGACAAAAGCTTACTATTTGTGTAAGTTTGATGTTGCGGTTATATTCATTCAAAAATATTACCAGCTGGTTGTTACTTCCTCCCATTATTTAAAGGTTTCAGAGTATGTCCAAACTTTTTACAATGAGACATTTTTAAAAAACTACGATGATATTGACACAAAAAAGGAATTTGTTAGATCCGAGTTCAACAAGATTTTTGATGCTGGTTTCAAATTGAGCAATGACTTTCAAGAGAGCTTCAAAAACTCAAACAAATTACTCAAGGACAGACTTTATAGCAAGGCAGATACCACCACATCTACGTCAACAATTTTCAAGACCGAATCCGCATCTTCTTCCACCACTGAACCAAGAGAATCTGCATCATCATCGACTGCCACAACTGAGAATTTCGTTGAATCAACCAAAGTGGAAAATGAAGTAGACAAGTCCATCAACTTCTGGAAATCCCTGGTTCAAAAGACCTGCGAGCTGGCCGTTGCTGATTTCAAAGAGGAAGTTTCAATCGCTGAAAAAGCAAACATCAAGCTATATCAGCCAATATTGACAGCTGAATTGCAAAACTTGAGCAAAACTGTAAATGAGGGTTTTAGAGATGTTACCAGGATCATTACTAGCATAAACAATTCAAATATCTCAAGACAAGAGTTCAGAGACATCTTATCTGACCTTAAAACTGATGTTGAAGGAAAAATTGATGCTGTCAAGACCATTTTAAAAGAGGAATCCTCCAACATGAGTGAGTTTATCAGCAAAAAGAGAAATGAAGTAATTGATACTTTGGAGGAGTTCTCCAGTTTCGCTGTCCAAGAATTCTCAAGAGATTTGATAACCGATAGAAAAAAGGATGACATTTACTGGAAAAGTTGGAAGGAATTGAACAAAATAAAAGACATCTTGTTTTCCACAAGAGACAGGATTGTTGGAGCCACCCCAGAGATAAGTAAATTGGACATGACCATCACTGATGTGGAAAGAACCTTGGATGTGATAATTCACGAAAGTGGTCAATACTTTGCAATTTTGAGGGCCAAAGCCAATTTGCAATTTCAACTTCGTGAAGAAACCGAAAAGAAAGCTGCCGCCAGGGACACGGAGGTAACTCCCAACGAAGAAAGTGAAGAGGAGATTTTCGAATTACCTGATGAAGGGACCACAGAAGATGAGAGGGCCAAGCAAGAGATTGAGATCAAAGAAGACACTGAAGTGACTCCCAACGAAGAAAGTGAAGAGGAGATTTTCGAATTACCTGATGAGGGAACCACAGAAGATGAGAAGGCCAAGCAAGAGATTGAGATCAAAGAAGACACTGAAGTGACTCCCAACGAAGAAAGTGAAGAGGAGATTTTCGAATTACCTGATGAGGGA
>JAJLSS010000072.1:0-10728 GCA_030567755.1 Nakazawaea pomicola | reverse complement strand
TTACGTTCATATTTATAGTTGAATTTGATAATTTATTAAATGAAATCTCCTTTTAAGAAGGAGATTGGAAGCTATATATATCTTATATAAATTTTAGAAGAGTCAGTTTCAATTAATTAAGTTTTAATTAATAAAGTTTTAATTAATAAATTAATTAAAACTAAATTAAAACTAATCTAAAACTGACTCTTTTCAACATATGTCGGGCGGAAATAGGTCTTCAACACCATTTATTTCAGTTTTGAAAGCCAAATAAAAATAAAAATTCAAGCACTTCGACGCAACCTTTAACAGATCTTCGACTTGAGGTTGTTTCACTGTTCCGTGGCCGATAACCTCGTTGATTTCGTCAGAATTGTTTTCCTGATGCTTCCAATGCGACTTGAGTAATCAACTGAGCTCAATGAAATCAAAACGATCTGTCTCAATTTTGAAAAAGTGATATTCTCTCTCTCCAAATAGGAAACGCCATTTCTGTTAAAAAATGAAATGTAGTTTATGATATAAAAAGATAAATCTAAGCCCAAGGGCCATAGAAGCAAAGTAGACAAGATAGAAAGAAAAAAAGCTATAATTTTTAACAAATCCTCTTAGTGGAAGAATATCCTCAACAACTGGGTTAATGACTAATAGTTCAGTACTTATAAAAAACTGGCTATCTTTAAATTATTTCTTTGCAGGAAAACACAGATAGTAAAAAGGATGTTCTGAGTATCACGACTGGATACTAAAAAAATCATATTTAAAAGATTTTGTCAAAACGATTTGTCTACCAACACCATGCCAAATGTATTTCTGCTCTTTTCGTATTTGTAGAGGATGACAACGTCTTTGCCACTATCTAGATCTCATTTTTGATCAGGTGCACTGACTCAAAAAATACAAAAAAAACACAGGAAAAAGGTCGACAAACAGCGAAACGGTATAAACAGAAGGTTGTTTCTCAAAGGTTAGTGGGCTAACGACTTCCGAAAACTTCTCAGCCCCAAGACTTGAAAATTTCATATATTTTTAAACAGTGCGTAAGAAAGAGTAAAGTTGTTACAAGCTCGTAAAAGATCATACAGACCATGATTGGCATCCAATACCCTACTCGGGATACACCAAACAAGAGCCAGGGCACCGCTAGTGGAATCTGATATCGAATGTGAACATCCACTTGAGAACTTAATTTGCCGATGAAGAGAATATAACAAAGTCTCTTTGTTATTTATCGACTTTTATGTTGTTTCTGATCATCTCTGTTTGATTGAAACTATCTTTCAGGCTGATGTTGACAGTGTATGCTGAACTGTTGATAGATTAATCCATCATAAAATCATTTATAATGTTATTATATCATTTTTTGTTTCGAAATATTTATTTACAAAAACAAATTTGTATTTCATTATAACAAGTTTGTCAAAAAAATCGTATATAATATTTTTTAAGATACTGTCTAGATGCAAAAAGTTATCCATGCGAAGTCAATGATGAGAAACGTTTCTCGAAATTGCAAGGTTACTGAGAAGTCAGTCTACTACGCTTATTAGCTACCAGAAACTTTTTGTTAATGTCAGAGCATACAAAGCAATAAAGAGGAATGGCCCAGGAAATAATCTAAGCACACGATAGTTATTCAACCGCTGAGGGCTTGTTGAGTAGAATGTGTTTGAAGCTAACTTTGACTAGAAACAAACTTCGAAGAAAATATTAGATTTTTCGAAGAAAGGAATGTGTTGTTTGAATATGTTGAATTGTATAACGTAAATAGCTAGCTATCTATGTGTTTTCCTTTAAAGATAAGGTTTTGGATAGATAAGCTGAATATAAGCTAATCATTGCAAATACCTCTCTACTCACTGATCTCCAAAGGACAGCTTATTTTTAACTTTCTTGGATTTTGATTTGTATTAATCATTATGAGAATTAATCACATTATCTCGACAAAGCAGTTTTCTACTGAATGAGGGCCGAGCACCCCTCATGTATATGATGAGTAATTCAGTTCAATAATAGCAACCTTTCTTGACTCCACTTTTGGCATATTTTGTTATATCAGAGTCTCCGTTCTTCAATTGATTCAGTAATGTATGATTGATTGAAACAAAAAAAGTCATTGAACGGTTGAAGATTTGAATTCCAATTAAAAGCTTTTTTTACAGAGGTTTTAACCCGCTTTAATCAGTTTTTGGGAACCCTTATGATGTAACATGTTCAGAATTTATTTAATTCTGTTAATGATTTTGTGCTGCGTCTGGGCTGTTAGTTCGTACTAGATTCCTTCCAAAAACTAGTATATTCGTGGATATTTACTTTTCTTGACTTTTTGTCGGTTGACACATTTGTTAAGTCAAGTTTTTTCAGGTTGAATTTGAGCAGAAGTTTCATAAAGATATAGTGTTGCAGAAAGTATTCAATATTCGTATGTCACATCAGGTTCAGGGTGAATACCAAAAATAACGACAACTCGTTGAATACAATGGCTATAGTCAAATAGAGGTAAACTTTGTCTTTGAATGGACAACACTGAACAAGCTTCCAATAACCGCTTGCTTTATCTATTTGCAAAGAGCCATTGTATTATTTTGTTACTTTACTTTTGAATTCTATTTCAAGAGTCACTTACATATTACATTTTATCGAGCTACGTTCTCTTGTACAATTCTTTTTTAATGATGTATATTGTATTTGTTTTGACGACGACCACAGTGCATATATCAAGATAAAGATTCGTGAGCTCATTCCACTGAATTGGTCCGTATTGGATGCTAACACAGTTGTGATCGAGCGAGAACTTCACATTAAATTATAGCTCTTTCCGATTTCGTTGTAAAAGCTGGAAGCTTAACAATGGGTATCTCACGCTAGACCCCAGTATTTTGCTCAGAACACAATATCGAAGCATAGTACTTCACGTATACTTGCTCGAGTTTTCACCCCTGTTTTCGGTGAATTTTATTTTCTATTGATATCAATTAAACTGACTTCCTCTTTATGGCAAGATTTTCCAATAATGCAAATGAAATTGAACATCATCTATGCTCACCGTATGGGCAATTATTGAAAAGTCATTTCTAAAGCATACTTTCAGTTCATCAAAGTAAAGTCAAACAAAATTCATGTTCCTATAGACTTGTAACTGAAACCTGTTGAGTTTTTTGTTTTTTTTCAAATCATAGAGTCAGTTTCAATTAATTAACAGTTTTATTCCTAGTCTTAGTCTAATTAGGTAGGAAACCCTTTTCTCGAAAGGGGAAATTTTGATATTCAAAGTGTCTATTACAGGTGCCAAGCGTCATTTTGCGGTCTTAGGTATGAGTCTCACTTAAGATAGTAAAAACGTGAGTTGTTTGTTTTGTTTGTATATACCTTATAGGTGAGAATATTGGGTCTCTAAATTCTAACCCCTATAAACTGAATAGAAGGGGCGGAATGGATGAACTTATATGTCATGAGTTCCACTAACATAATAAAAGCAAGTGGAGGATTTGTTGGCTGTATAATCAAAAGAAAAGGGGTTACGTGATTATATGATATCATTATTATTACGAGGCCTTAACCTTCAGTTATTTGGTATCATCCTTTTCAGATCAACAAAAGTTTTTATATTACGGGATTGAGTGCTTCAAAGTGTATGTGTGCCAATTCCCTGAATGCCAAATGTTCTTTTTCACATTTGTAATTTGTGCTTATACCGCTTTACCGTATGACTGCAGTCACTTTTTTTGACTTTTTTGATATATCAAACTATCGTATAACCGTAGCTGCACCATATCAAAAGTATGTCGATCGTCGGTAGGGTCCCGTCCCGAGATTCCGTGAAAAATCAATGTGAGACCACAAAGTACGAAGCACTAATCTAATACTTTGAAAAAAGATAAAAAGCTTACTTGTCGGAATTGCAAATTCAGGCTGAACACAGAGTCATAAACTATGTCTTTCAATTGTGGGCCTAACAAAACATCACTTATCTCATGTGGAAGCTGTTGAGAATGCCGTGAAGAGTCATTAGAGAAACCTGTTGAAGGTTAGCCATTCTCTCATTGTCTAGTGAATTTTGATAATATATTAGAAGAAATCTCCTTTTAAGAAGGAGATATGAAGCTTTATATATTTTATATAATTTTTAGAAGAGTCAATTTAAATAAATTTATTAGTTAATTAAAACTAATCTAAAACTGACTCTTCTCAACAAAACCAACCATGGGTTCTAATATCAACTTGTACCAAGAGAGAGTGGCTAACCTTCGACCAAAGCTGCTGATATACATATAATTGAGAGCAAAACAGGTGTCCAGATAAACGGAGGATGCCATGAACTGAAGGCCGAGTGAAAGCATAAAGAAAAACATTAAATTTTTGAAAATGTAAGAAGAAGTTTTGCAATAAATTTCGAAAATATGTTCTTTTGTAAACAGTGCTGACACTCCCATTAAATGCACCAGAGAGAGGTCGGTGTTTCGCAAGAAATCCACTGTGTGTCATGCATCATTTTATATCTAACTTGTTTATTCCCGACTGTTGTTCTTACTTCATTTGTAATATTTTTTGACACATTATTAGAATTCTTTCTGAAGAGGAAATGTAGATATATAAAATATATGTGTTGAAATTAGTAATCAATGTTATCTATTGTTGTTATTGTTATTATTGTTATTATTAATATTAGTCATCAAGTTTACTACGGTAGCGTTTGAAGTTGTTTGTTATTGAAATTTATTATGGTTAAGAAATGTTCTAGAGTCTTCTTTCTGGAGAAGTTTATTTTTATTTTTATTTTATTTTGAAATAAAATAAACAATCAGGTGAACTAGTTTGAACTCTATCGAACATTCCAGTACGTTCTATGGAAAGATACAAGGCTTGGCCGATTACTAATCATATTGTGATCCGAAAATTATAAAAGGAACCTTGAAGTAGTATAGTTTAAGTAGTTTTAAAAGACCCAGTGAATATATTATTGGATTATATTATACATGAAGCAAGTAAGAAAGATATATTAATCAAGTAAGAAAGATATAAATATAATATAACGATGTCAGCTACGTCACGTATTGTCGCACTTCAACAATATGACTTAAAGATAGTTCAAAAAACTCATCAACTGTTGAAAAGAGTCAGTTTTAGTTTTAGTTTTAATTAACTAATAAATTTATTTAAATTGACTCTTCTAAAAATTATATAAAATATATAAAATATATAAAGCTTCATATCTCCTTCTTAAAAGGAGATTTCTTCTAATATATTATCAAAATTCACTAGACAATGAGAGAATGGCTAACCTTCAACATCAACCAGTAGGAATAATAACAGGGAAATAAAGTCACTAAAATGCGTATGGGTTTCATTGTCGAAGCTCTTGAAGTGCGGCTATACGTGACGTGGCTGACACTGCTGTATTTCATTTACATCTTATTTGATTGATGTATGATATTATCCAATAAATACATATTCACTTGATCTTCTAAAACTGCTCAAACTATACTACTTCAAGGTTCCTTTTACATTGTTTAGATCACAATATGACTAGTAGCAGAGCCTTGTGTTGAAGGTTAGCCACTCTCTCTTGATACAGGTAATTATATGACATTAATAGATTTAATTTTTGATAATCTATTTAAAGAATCCTTTTAAGAAGGAGATATGAAGTTATATATATCTTATAGAGTCAGTAAATTAGTTTAGTAATTAATTTATTTAATAACTAACAAATTAGAAATGAATCTTCTCAACATTCTCAACACCTTGGATTTTTCTATAGAACATACCGGACTATTCGATAGAGCTCAAACTAGGTCGTGTTCACCTTATTGTGTTTTTTTTTTTATTTGAAACTTAGTCCAGAGGACTCTCGAACCCTTATCAATAATAAATCTCAATAACAAACACCTTCAAATGCCAAAGTAGTAATCACGCATGTATGCAAAGTTTTCGGGCCCCAATTAGACTCGCAAAGTCAAGCAGGTGGGTGACATCAGTATTTGAAATCTTTTCTATATTGTGTAAGCATGGACTTAGCTTACAAGAAAATCCCGAACTAAAATACCAAATACGTCAAAACAAAAGCATTGATAAACAAATTTTGATTTCAAACTCAAAGCCTTGAGTGCTCTTTGAAAGGTTAGATTCTGAGTTTTTAAACCAATTTGGTTGTGTAAGTTGTATTAAATTCTGGTGAGTGTTTATACCATTCTGAATATATGGAATTTCTTTCTCTCAATTTTTCTACTTTTTTTCATTTTAACGTTACCAATCGTATCTCTCAATTCTTCATTCCTTCCTTTGTTTTGAGCAATGGTAGTGTTTATTGCAGCATTTCATTTCATTGGCCCTCACTAGTCTCATTCGCTGACTTGTCATTTCCAGCACCCTCGAGGGTTTCTCCACTGATATTTCCATCCTTGATAAAACTCGGGTGGGCGGATTTTCTCTAGTATTATGTTGCTAAAATATTGCTGAGAATGTTGAGAAGAGTCATTTCTAATTTGTTAGTTAATAAATAAATTAATTACTGAACTAATTTACTGACTCTTCTATAAGATATATATAACTTATATCTCCTTCTTAAAAGGAGATTTTTTAAATAGATTATCAAAAATTAAATCTAATAATGTCATATAATCTGTATCAAGAGAGAGTGGCTAACCTTCAACAAAGTTTTCACCTAGCCAACTCATATCTTTTCAGTAGAAGAGAAGGAAGGTCTTTTTCAGATCCTCTTCCTCGGTGGGAGTACGCTGAATAGCAGTAAATATAAAGTTCAGATTGTGATAAGAGCATCCTCCTACCACCAAACACATAACCAAGCAAAATACTTTTCTGCATAGATAACTCGGTAGATAAGTACGTTTACTTTTATTGTTTTAAGCTTCAAGCGACAAGGATCCCAGTTTATAATTCATAATATAGAAAAAAACATAGCTTCGACCAAAAAAGTGAGAACACCATTAGCTTTGTAACAAGACTACTGTCTCTTGGTACAAGTTGATATTAGAACTCATTATTGGTTTCTAGTTGGAAAATTTATTCGAATATGAAGAAATCTCTTTTTAAGAAGGAGATATGAGGCTATACATATCATTTATAGAATAAAAAGAGTCATTTCTTTTAACTTCTAATTTATTAATTAATGACTCTTCTCAACATCTGTAGACAAAGTAGTAAATGTTGAAGGTTGGCCACTTTCTCCTGATACAACGCATTATTAAAATTAATAATTAGTATTTAGTTAGATACTTAATCTCTTTTTGAAAAGAAGAAACATAGATTTTTATATTATGTAACTCTACATATCCAGATTCCTATGTTCAATAATTAATAAATCAATCAATCAATCTCGAGGCTTAGAATGATTTTGGTCAACCTCTAACCTTGCCTTACTCTGATACTTTATCTATTTTGTGACTTTTTTGGCAAATTGTAAAGAAACTTTACAAACAAGATTATTGTCTTGAAGTGCGACTATACGTGACGTAGCTGACATTGTTATATTACATTTATATCTTTCTTTCTTGCTTAATGTATAATATAATCCAATGAGTATATTCACTTGGTCTTCTAAAACTACTTAAACTATACTACTTCAAGGTTCCTCCTATATTGTTCAGATCACAGTATGATCAGTAATCAGCCAAGCCTTGGATCTTTCCATAGGACATACTTGAAGGTTCGATAGAGCTCAAACTAGGTCGTGTTCACCTTATTCTTTAATTTTTTTTGTTTTAAACTTATTCCAGAGGACTCTCGAACATTCCTTAACCATAATAAATCTCAACAACAAACAGCTTCGAACGCCACGGTAGTAAACTTGATGACTAATATTAATAATAACAATAACAACAATAGACAACATTAATTACTAATTTCAACATATTGCACGCTATTCAAATCTCAAAATACAAATAAAGATCTTTGGGCTCCAGAGTATCCTCCCAGAATATCCTACCATCTTCAGGTTTGATCATATATAATGCTCTAGGGGCTGGTGTGGCAATTTCAGGTTAAAAATTGATGCTTTGAATGATTTAAGAGCCTTTTTTCCAAATCTCTTAATAACAGGCAGGTGAGATGACCAGCTCATCAGAATTGAACATGCTAATGAAGAGAATCGTAGCACTTTTTGCCTTATCAATAGGAACATTCATAGCGAATCTTTGTAGGACTTTACCTTTTTCGCAGACATATATATATATGTCTACATAAAGATTTAATGAGAACCTAAAGAAAGCATCGATTAATTTATCATCAAACCTTAGGGTCTTTTCGGAAGAATTCACGAAATAGTGATGAAGGCTTTCTTACTGACTGGACTACTACGCATTGGCTACGTAAGTGATGATAGTGAAGCTTTATGCTGAGAATAAACTATCACGAAATTGGAAGCACTGGAGTAGGGCATAATGATTCATTTTAGATCCACAAAGCGTTTCAATGTCACTGCGCATATTAAAGCTTAATGTCACGTTTCTAAGACGTATTAATCAAAAACAAAATCAAGACATATGCATGATAGCCCAAAACATTGAATATGCACTATAGGTGTTTCAATATAGCTCCAAAAACTGTACTTCTGTAGGAATTATTTGGATTTACAACTCAAAGTCAAGCTTTAATATTGAAGCTAAATGGTTCACTTAGGCTTTAAATATGCGACCTCGAGAATTGGCACACTTAAATTTTACAATACGATACAGAATTCTCCTTCGCTTGTGATATAGTAATACTTTGATGGCTAAATAACATGAACTCAAAATTCTCTCTGTCATCCAAAATCTATTAATATACATTCCAATGAAAGGGAATACGGGGAATCGGGTACTTCGAAGAAGGGTCGTTGGATCAGAGAGGTTTATATCTCTTTACAAAATTCGTTGATACAGTCATACTATGACAATCAGGGTGCAATTACCATAGCTAAATACCCATCATTTCATGACCGAAGAAAGCAAACTGATCTTCTGCATCATACCTTTAAGCACTATATATTATAAAGGGTATTGAGAGGATTCAGAGTCATAGAAAATGAATAATAAAAGACTCTGACTATAGATATGCTGAATTATATATGTTCTTGCAAAGAAAGTTGGTTCATACGAATTTTCCATGCTTTTCATTCTTTTAGAACCGCGAATGTTCTATAACATTCATTGTGACGTCTTTTATGCCTAGTATGTGCTCTGTATTGTTTGCTATCTGAGGGTGCCCAAATCACCCTGTTGAAAAGAGTCATTAGTCAATTAATAAATTAGAAGTTGAAAGAAATGACTCTTCTTATTTCATATAAGATATGCATATAGCTTCATGTCTCCTTTTGAATAAATTATCTAGATAAAAACCAACTATAAATGTAAATACGTCAATCTACAATGAGAGAGTGGCTGTCCTTCAACATGGTGGATGGTAAAAATTTAAAAAGCATTTTTTGTATATAGTAGCCGGTTTATCGGATTCCCTGTGGAGAAAAATTTCTTCTTATTTGTTGGATAAGTATGGCTGGCTACCAACGCAACTGTTGAAATTAGTAATCAATGTTATCTATTGTTTGTTATTGAGATTTATTATGGTTAAGGAATGTTCTAGAGTCTTCTGGAAAAATTTATTTTTATTTTATTTTGAAAAAAAAAAAAATTAAAATAAAATAAAATAAACAATGAGGTGAACTAGTTTGAACTCTATCGAACATTCCAGTACGTTCTATGGAAAGATACAAGGCTTGGCTGATTACTAATCATATTGTGATCTGAACAATATAAAAGGAACCTTGAAGTAGTATAGTTTAAGTAGTTTTAAAAGACCAAGTGAATATATACTTATTGGATTATATTATACATTAAGCAAGTAAGAAAGATATATTAATCAAGTAAGAAAGATATAAACATAATATAACAATGTCAGCTACGTCACGTATAGTCGCACTTCAAGAGCAACTAAACTTTTTGAGTAAAATTATACACGACATTAGTTTAAGTAAGAAATAACATCACAATTTATATATTTAAGCTTTCCTCATATTTGATAATGTTGCCAACGACAGTGATGTTGACATTAATGCGAATATACTCCTTTTCATCGTTTTCCCTTTGGAGGGGCATATGGTTGTGGCAGTAGATGTGTTTCTATTGTCGTTGATGATTCTCCTGGCTTCTCCTCAGGTTATGCGGATCAACAGAGGAGAAACTTGTTCGTTTTTTGCTTCTCGGTATTCCAAAAAGATGAGACTTAGACGTTATTGTTTAATTTTCAAAAAAGTTTAAAAACTCAAAAGGAATTTTTGCTAATTCGACAAATGAGGTGAATGTTAGGGATGACAACAACAATGTAATAAAAAGTATTTTTGTTGAAGAAACTAATTTAACTAATGTGATCAGGCGAGATCCGTTTAGTGTTGTTCAAAATTCAAGACAAAGAAAATGGAATAATGGTTCTATACATTTGCTAAAATAATTGTATAAATACCCTCAAGAAGGTTATATAATTTGTACATGATAAGCTAAGTAGAAAACATAATAAACTGATTTATTCTAATTTTAATATTTACTTGTTTAACCTGTTGAAAAGAGTCAGTTTTAGATTAGTTTTAATTTAGTTTTAATTAATTTATTAATTAAAACTTCATTAATTAAAACTTAATTAATTGAAACTGACTCTTCTAAAATTTATATAAGATATATATAGCTTCCAATCTCCTTCTTAAAAGGAGATTTCATTTAATAAATTATCAAATTCAACTATAAATATGAACGTAAT
>JAJLSS010000071.1:0-11795 GCA_030567755.1 Nakazawaea pomicola | reverse complement strand
GAGCAAAGTTAGAAGACGAAGGAACATTAAGATCAGGTGGCGCAGATGGCTTGGTTGATTGTTTTGATACATGTTTATTCGAATCTAATGAGCTCGGTGGTTCACCTAATCCCGGAGGATCAGTGGGAGATTGGAAAGATGTTGGATCCGGTGGATCAGTGGTTTCAAACGTGTTTTTTGACATTTTGAAGTGATATTCGATATTTTTCAGTACTCTAGCCACACTGCGGTTAGTCTAAAAAGACAATATAAAAAACACGAATAAAATTTATGGAGAAAAAGGGCGTGTGGCGTAGTTGGTAGCGCGTTCGCTTAGCATGCGAAAGGTCTCCGGTTCGACTCCGGACTCGTCCAATTATTTTTTTGTTGTTGCACATTTTGATTTTCATATCATCAAAGTGATTTGAGAGAGCGAGAGAGAGAGAGAGCACTGAGTCGCGACGTATTGATGGTTATCGACGTGTGCGTCACCAAATCAATTTTTGCAGCTACCTGAGTGCATATTAAATGAAATGAATCCAGTGATTTACATCGATATTTTATCTGACTTGAAACCCAAGTCTTAGAGGTGTAGTTCCCCTTCACAGTGGAAGTTGTAACACCAAATCTTCAGTCATTTTGTGAGTTGGTCACAACCCAGAGTTCGGATGATCAAGAGATCGATTGAACTTAGTCGGTATCAGATAACTGGCTTTTTTGGAGATGTGAATAATGTGAAAAAGTAGAAAAAAACATAAAAATATTTCAGAGCTCAAAGCTAGGAAGTACGATCAGCTCTCACACTATATTATGACTTCCGAGTATCAAGGTCTGGTGAACCAATACATGGTATCAGTGGATCCTAGTGAATCACTGATATCTCAAATCACGACTTCAATAGTCGAGAACAAGCTTACATTCTTGGAATTCATTCAGCTTTTAGGCAAATACTTGACTGAGGATAGCGATGCAATCAGATCCAAAGCGTTGAATTTTATTTGCGACGTCTTGAACAGTTTACCTCAAAGTAAACTTTCTTTGAAAGACTGCTACTTTCTTACTGAGTTTTTGATTAACAGATTGGACGATAATTTCAAAGATGCTGTGAATGGTATCGAATCTTTGATCAAAATGAACAATTTCAAATCAACGGAGTTGATTGAAGTTCTTTTGAGCAAAATAGAACTGGACTACGAGCCAAAGCAATTACTTGCCAAGAATCGCTACGTAGTATTCAAGATTATGTCAGATATACTTGACAAGTTTCCAACCTATTTGTCATCGATTAACGATCTTGTTGTGAAAACATTTATCAAAGTCAGTACCGGAGAGAAAGATCCAAGAAACTTGTTGATTTCTTTCGACTTGAATTACCGAATATCTACGCAGTTTGAGGTAACAAAGTTTGCAGAAGACTTGTTTGACAACAGTTTTTGTTACTTTCCTATTTCTTTCAAACCACCACCAAATGATCCATATAAGATTTCGAGTGAATCTTTGAAACAACTGTTGAGAAAAGTATTAGGGTGCAACTCAAAATTCGCCAAAGACTGCATTCCTAATTTAATTGAAAAATTGACATCCACTTCAAGCTTGGTAAAATTGGACTCGTTGTACACATTGATCCAGTGTATTGAGAATTATTCAACAGAAACCATCAAAGAATACTCAATCTCCATATGGAACTCCTTGAAATACGAAATTTTGCACAACGAACTACAGAATCTTCAATCATATGATGACCTTGTCGAGAAGTATATCAAATCAAATATAGATGAAGACCATATTTTGCCGGTCACACTAGAGTTGTTTCAAAAATTGTTCATCAAGTTGACTAATGAGTCGGAAGAGTCCACAGAAGACTACATAACAACTGATATAATACTCGACGAATTGTTGAAAAATTTCACGTCTATAGACAACAAGCAAGCCAAACAATCCGCATTGATTTTGTCATCCTTAGCATCTACATCAATTAAGAACTTTAACCTCATCATTGAGAAAACATTTCCTACTTTGTTCGCTGAAGAAAGCCTTCCTGTACCTTTGCAAAGATTGTTGATAATCCATTTGTCATTTTTCTTTGACTCCTACAAGGTTTTGTTTGGTTTAAATGCACCATCGAAAGACTTGGCCATATTCAATTATAAGGACGCCATAATGGTTCATTTGAGCAAATCATTGATGTCCTCATCTCAAAACGAAATTTCGCTTCGTTGTCTCGCCATCCAAAGTTTGACTAAGTTATCAATGTTAACGCAATTTTTGGAGCACCAGGAGCTCAGTCTTATTGTTCAATACCTCACGGATATTTTGTTGACCGATGATAATTCAACTACTGCGAAACTGACTTTAAGCAGTGTGGTAACAATTTCAGCTAAACACCCTGATTTGGTTCTTGAGTTAACCATTCCCCAGTTGTTGCTTCTCTTACCCGATGATGACTTCGGACTCGACATCACATCGAACATCAAAACTGTCAATTCAAAAGAAAAAGTGGTGGAAATTTTGACGTTGATCGTTGAGAACAAGCAATTGTTGGACATTTTGATGGTGAGGTTACTCAATAAAGTATCAACACTTGCAAATAATGGTGCTTCACCTCAATACATCAAATTGATTATTGGATCGATGATTGACATTTTGAACAAAACGAAGGCAAGATTGGAAGAGAACAACAACGGCTTGAGACTTGACGACTATTTGAGCAAATTCGTTCCTCAATTTTTGCATATAATTTTGTCCAAGCCTGGGATCAATGAGAATGATGCATTACTTGAGATTTCTTCCAGATTGATTAAAATGATTATTGTGAGCACCGATCTGTCACACCATCAAAAGATCGTTGATTCCGCTTTTGCAATCTTCATCAATGGCGAGTTGTCAAGTGATTTACTATCCAAGCCTATCTCGTACGGCATCCACTTGTTAGATGAGCCAAGCAGATTAGTAGTATTATTTGTAAAGATCCTCAGTGCTGTCGATAAATCTGCAACCAAGTTGAACACGGATATCGAACTGTACACAAACAAGTTGATAGCCATTTCTCAATTGGACCTCTTGGTCAAGCAACCATACGTCAGGCTTGGATACTTACAAAATTTGAGTTTGGTGGTGAACAAGTATACTACGTCGAGTGACCATTTGAAACAGACTTTCCAAGCTTTCACGAGCTCTCATGAAGTTGGAAAAGTGGATTTGAGCTTTTTCAAGACCTTGGAAATATTGACCTGGATTACCAAGGCTTTGATATTGAAGGATGATTCATTGGCTCAAGAGTACGAAAACTTTGTCGTTGATTTGTTATCGAACGATAATCCTACCTTGTTGAACATTGCATCAAAATCTATAGAAGTTTTGATTGCAAACTGTGAGACATTCGACAGTTACACAAAGACGGTAAAAGTGTTTGGCAAAGAGAAACGAATTGTTTCAAACGTCGACATAAGGTTGTTGTACAAGCAAAAATTTTTCAACTTTATGATCCCGAAGTTGGTCAACTCGTTCAACTCTACAGAATCGCAGTCGTTGAAAAAGAACTACTTAGTCAGTTTGTCACTAGTATTGAAGTACGTCGATGATGCAATCATATCCTCGCATATTGGACAAGTGTTCCCATTGGTTTCCAAATCTTTATTCTTTGACGTCAACAGCAATACCCCAGTGATCAATTCAGCATTGAACATAGTACTCATGTCACTTTCCAATGATCCAAGCTTAGTGCTGCAAGACTTGAAATCACTTGTGCCAAGATTGTTGGAGTTGGTCAACTCCAGCCATGATGACGAGATCAAGCTCTTGGCTTTGAATTGCTTGATCAACATTTGCAACAGTGTCAGTATCACTGTTATCATCGACTACAAAGAGGGGATTATTAGAAACCTAGGGTACGCTCTAGATGACAGAAAAAGAGCTGTAAGAAAGTTGGCTGCTGATTGTAGACAGCTCTACTACGATCTCGGTCAAGTCAAGGAGTAGTACATTTATAGACCTGATAATTCAAATAAATTCCATTTTTTAATATACATAAAGCGCTAGATAAATAATTATCGTGACACTAGTCTGAATCTTCTTCATCATCCGTCACGTCAACAGGAGCCAAACCAGGTGTCAAACCAGGGTACGCAACAATGCCTTTCTGTATCTTTCTGTTGAAGTCGATCTTCTTTTGGTTCTTCAGTTTCACCCTCTTTCTCTTCTGGTGCTCTTGATTTGACAAGGACAATATCTCTTTCTCCAAAGTTCTCAATTCTTCTTTCTGACTGTTCTCCCATGACTTCATACTGGCCGTCTTCTTGTTTATTATGCTCTGTAAATCTTTATCGCTATATTTCTTCTCTTTCTTCAACTTTTCAATTTTCACTACTCTATTCACTTCCTTTGTCTTCAGTAAATTTTCCAGAATCTTCTTCCTTTTCAATATCTTCTCCTTCCTCAAGGCTCTCATCTTTTGCTTCTCAATTTCATGAATATCTTTTGACTTTTTGACTTTTTGGTGTACCATCAGAGCACCAGATGTTAACAGATTGGTCTTTGTTTTGCCGCTTGTATTTGTTGGGACCATCTCCTCAGACCCTGGTAAGAAGTTCAGAAGTAACTTATTGACATTTGACTGTGCCTGCAGTCTCGAAGTCTCTGACTTGAAGGCTGACATTATATGTATCTATTGGTGTTTTTATCCGGTGCAGTGCTTTGTTAGAGCTAAAATTTTTATTGATAATTTTTTTTTTTTTTTTCACAAATATATCTTTTTTTTTTTCAAGCGATGAGGCTCTTACCTTACAAGGTGAAAATGTAATAGATCAAAGAGTTTATACTTTTTATACATGAACAAGATTGAGCCCATAAATGAGCCTTATGATGAATTGAAAATACCGACTTACCGTCAGTCAGCCAAATGAACATGACATCTCTTCTGGATAAGAGTTTTGTACTCTATAAAATTATGATAAATAATGCTTGATCTTAAATATACTTTGCTACTCATCAAGATCAACATCAGAGTGTCTAAAGGCTCCTTTTCTCTTTTTTGAAGCATGACCAAGATCATCCAGGTTTTCAAAGAATACATTCATGGTTTCTGGTTCACTGTCAGAACTTTCAATGTCAGAGTCCGTCAAGATTATTTTCTTATTTGGATCGGGCAATGCAGACTTGAGCAGCCTGTAGCTATCTTCTGTCATTTGATCTTTGGTTGGAAACAATATCTTGAATTTGACTATCAAATTGCCAAACTGTTTGAAATCGCTCTTGGATCTGGTAGGCATACCATAACCTTTAATTATTTTAAAATCATCTGGATTGATTATCTCCCCCTTTATGATGTTCACCTTCAATAATTTGTTGTTGAGAAATTTGATTTGAATGGAGCCACCTGTGAGTGCTGTTAATAGTGGAACTTCAGCTGTATACACCAAATCATCATTAACTCTTTGGAAATGTTTATCGGGTATTTCTTTCACTGAGATGATGACATCACCAGGTATGATATTTGGACCTTCATCAGCAGTATTGTTCAATGTAAACAACTCGTTATCTTTCGCCCCTGCCGGGAGGTCGACCGTTATTATATCTCTCTTTTCATAATATCCATCACCACCACATTCCGCACATCTATCGGCGGCAGAGATAGCTTGCCCAGCACCATTACACCTGGTACAAGTCCTTTGCATCCGTTGCTTCATAAAACCCGATTCTCTTGTTGTAGTCTCCACTCCTCTGCCATTACACTGCACACATGGCTTTATCTTGGACTTCAATGCACCATAACCCTTACATGTACCGCATCTGGCCTGCTTGTTCAATGCCAATTTGGCGGTCTTCCCCGTGTATAATGATTCTAATGTACACTTCAAATTGTAGTTGATGTCTCTTCCCCTTCTCATCTGCTGTTGCCTACCATTGGAGGACGACGCAGAATGTGCGAAAAAGGAAGGATTTGAAGAGGAAAATGAACCGAAAACATCTCCAAACATCTGCGAAAACAAATCATCTGGATTCATGAACATTGAATCGCCACCACTGTCGCCACCATTATTTTCCTGATAAGTGTTTTTTTGAATATCACCGTTCAACCCAGCCTCACCATGTTGATCATAAACAGACTTCTTATTCTCGTCACTCAAGACTTCATAAGCCCTGGTCAACTCCTTGAATTTCTGCGTGGCCTCATTGTTGTGTGGATTCTTATCTGGATGATACTTCAAAGCACTCGATCTATAAGCTTTTTTGATCTGGGCACTGTTGGCTTCTGGTGAAAGGCCCAAAAGGTCATATAATCTTGCATCTTTGACCATGGTAAATCAGCTAAAAATTTGTCTCTTTTGTTATTGAAAAACACACCTTTAAGTATATGTTCCTTCTATGAGTACAAGAGCAAAGTGTTACAAGCACACTTCAAGTTAAATCTCATCGAACAATTGGTTCCTGAATAATATGTTATCGTTGCAAGCAGTTTGATTTTTTTTATGTTTTGGTATTTTTTCCTGCTAATTTGCGATAGCGTTTACTCCCCCGAGATCGAAGATTCTATGAGATTCCATCAGATTTCTGTCAGTCTCATACCACCACAGGTTATAAACACCTTAGATATTATACATGGTATAACCTGTATTTTGGGCTAGACGCTGTCTTTCTTCGTCTTTTGCTATTGAAGAGACAATTTGGTTGTCGATGCTTTCAGTGTATGTCCATGCAGTTCAAAGAAACTAGGCCAAATCAGGTAATGTCAAAACGCCCCTGATGGGCTTCCAAACAAAAAAAAAATTACACACAGGTGAAAAATATTTTTGGAAGAGAGACGGATTTTAGTCAAAAACAAGATAAGTATAGAGATCGAAGATGGGTAAAGCATCCCCGTTGGTTCTCACAAACCTGTTCCTTCCAATAAACTACAAATTGGCTATTGATATTGTACCCTCCAAGCCAAATTTTCAAGCAGAGTTGGAAATTGAGTTGATCAGTAATGCCAACTACAGTCTGCCAGTGTCTGAAGATGAAAGTGAGTTCAAACTTCAATTCAACAGCTCCAACATCATAATTACCAGTGCAGAATTCGTCAATGGCAAAGAAAGAGAGACACCGACTGTCACTTATGGCAGAGAGCTAGAAGTTGCCATTTTCACCACAACCAATACCGGATTTAGAGACCTCTCCAGTTTTAAGATACTCTTGAAATATGTTGGGAAAATATCGAGTATAAAGACCTATCAAGATTTGACAGCGGGTGTGTTCAAAACCAACTATTTGAACGGGTTAACAGGAAAGGCTGACAATTATATCATTTCTACTCACTGTCAGCCAAAATATGCAAGGTTGATTTTACCATGTGTTGACGAGTTGACAAGTAAGCCAACATTTGAGTTATCGATCAAGACCGATATTAAGTACACTTGTATCTCCAATGCAGCAGTCAAGGCAACGGAGATTCTTGATGATGTAAAGAAAGTAGTCACTTTTGAAAAGACTCCACCAATGGCTCCTTCAATTTTTGGGTTTGTCGTTGGTGATTTGGAATACGTTGAACAAAGGGTGAAGTTACAGGATGAAAAGGAAGTGCCTGTCCGTGTTTATACCCAGATAGGTGAATTGGAAAATTCATCTTACCCTTTGAACGTTGCAGCTTTGGCTTTACCAGAACTCGAGTCAATGTTACACAATCCATTCCCTTTGGACAAATTAGACTTTGTGGCTTTACCATTTTTATCAGACTCAGCAATGGAAGACTGGGGATTGATCAAAGTTCAGCAGTCTTATTTGTTAATTGAGCCAGATATGATCGGTAAGAAGGAATCAGAAAGTCAGATAAGAAATTTGAGAGAAATTATTGTACATGAATTGGTACATCAATGGATGGGTAATTTGGTAACTTTTGATGACTGGTCTCATCTTTGGCTCAATGAGTCATTTGCTACATTTGTTGCATACGCTGTTTTGGTCAAGTTGAATTTGAATGCAAAGGATAAAATCATTTGGGAGGAAAAGTTACAGACTGATTTCCAAAATATGATGGAATACGATTCCCTTCCAAACTCAGACCCAATATTTGTGAAGCACGCACTGGAGGTCAAATCAACACAAGATGCTTTGAATCAGAACTCTTACTACAAAGGTATTCCGTTGTTAAGAATGTTGGCCAATTTGTTCAACGACAAGAGTGATGATGACTATCACGTATTTTTGCAAATCGTTGGCGAATTCCTCGCTGCTTGGAAATTTAAAAGTTTTAAACCTACGGATTTATGGAACAGTATAACACAATCCCCTTTAAATCAGAACAAGGTTGATGTTACCACCTTGATGCATTCTTGGACAAGATTACCAGGGCATCCAATTTTGAAAGTTTCTGTGAACGGGGAGAATAAGATCAACATAGCCCAACATCGTTACGTTTACGGTATCAAAGTTGAAGATGGAACCGATTTTGAAGATGTTCCATATCATGTACCGATCACATGCAAGTTGAACGATGGCACTTTGGCAAGACAGATGTTGAACGATAGGAAGAAGGACTTGGACATCGCACCGGAAGATTTGCTTACCGTCAATGCAAACTACTCTAATCTTGCCATTGTTCAGTACAGTACAGACGTGTATGCCAACATAGCGGCAGGTATCAGATCAAATAAGTTCTCTTCCTTAGATTTGCTTGCTATTGTGACAGACTTGAACAAGCTATTGGGAGAACCTTATCAATCAGAAGCAGATGTGATTGGATTGTTGGAAATAGCTGACGCGTACCTGGCAAGCACCACGGTGTTGCAATTCTCATCGTTGAATTTGGTTTTAAACATGGTGCAGAACTTGGCATCTTCAATCGAATTGATCAATGCCGATTCTAACATGAAATTGGTCAATCAAGTCAACCTGTGGTTATCCACTTATGTCACTCAGTTGAAAAACAAGCTTTTGTGGGACGTTAAAGAAGTTGATTATTCCAAGTTAACTAGCTCAGAATTGAGGGCAAGAAACTCGATTATCATCATTGGCTCCAAGGTCAGCAGCTCTGAGTTCCAGTCTGTTATCAAGAAATTGTACAAAAACTTGATGCACGGTCCAAAATCTTCAATTCCAAAAGAGTTGATAAACAGTGTTTTGGGAGGGCATTTGAGTCATGCTAATAATCAAAAAGAGTACAAGGAGATCTTGGCTCTATCAAAAGCACCAACTTTGACGGTGAACAATGTAGTGCAGGATGGATCTTCGGAATCTGATATCAAAGGTGTTTTACAAACCTCTGCAATCCTTGCATTGGGCTATGTCCAAGACGCCGATTTAGTAAGCAAGACATTGAACTTTGTAACCACCAATATCGATTCCAAACTTATAGAGCTTGCCTTGATCGGTTTACAAATACAACCAAGATTGAGACAACAATTATGGGATTGGTATTCGTTGAACTATAACAATTGGTGTTTGAAAACATTCAGAGAGGGCTCGGCATATTCAAAGCAGTTGAAAGCGACGTTGACCAATGTATCTAAGATCATATTCAGTATAATGGTCAACAATGCAAAGAGTAACAAGAAGCTCAATCTGTTTGTTAGCGAGAAGATGGGTAGTAAATTATACCAGAAATTTGACCTCAATGAGATCTTGGAGAATGTCAAATTGGAGAATGAGGAGAAAGTCAAATTGAATGCACACAATAACGAAATGTTACTCTGGTTAAATAGTCATTAACATTATAGAATTACAAGTTGTATATAAATTTTAAAAAAAGTCTAATTGTGTGAATACCCATTACCCGTTCTTCCCTATTTGAAACTGTGGAAAGTCAATCTCGAGTTTGCCGAACTTGGGAAACTGAGATCGACAAATGCTTGCAGCAGAGCGCTGTTCAAAGAATCATCCGATCTGTACCCATACTCATCGCCCCTGTAACCACCCGCATACCCCGGTGGCAGATAATCCAACCCTGTCAGCAGCGAATGTGTGGCGTTCTCCATAGGCATCACGAGTCTTAATGAGGACTCATCACCACCCACTAGCTGCCTCTCACTACTAGAAATCAAGTTGTTCGTGGACACTGTCAAGATGCTCTCTGATGATGGCGATGAGTTTTCCAAGCTGACCCGAAGTGCGATTTTGGCAGCCATCAAGCGCCTTAAATAAACCGTCAATGCCAATCTCTTGATATTCTCCGTTGGTATACCATTTTGTTGTTGTTGGAAAATGTCCTTTGAATTACTGGTTCTAGATGCGAAGATCTTCTTCTTATACTGTCTGTACTGCTTTTCGGATTGTGAAAGTTTTGATGATGAAGTACTTGTTGATGTCCTGCTGACATTTGCTCTTCTCTTGGAAGTGGAAGAGCGAATAGATCTTGGTTTTGAGATAGGAGGGCTGTTGATCACAGGCTTGGGAACTGGATAGTCATTATAATACAAATCAATGATATCCGCTGTAGCATCTTCTAAACGCAATTGATTGTCATGGTCGAAGTCAGCGACTTTTAGGTGGTGTGATAAGTGAGGATAAGCCTTAAGTCTATCGTATGGCTGAATTTCATATTGTTGCAAAATAAGTGGTTTATGTGTGTCTAACAACTCGGTAAAGGGCAGTTGATCGGCTTCTTTAAACAGTTGAATCAATTGGGATTTTTGTCTGAAATTTGACCTCACCACTGACTTCCTTTTTCTGATAAAAGGTGCAAAGGAGAAAGTTTTCTTTTTTGAAGCGTAATATCCATATCTGTTTACCTTGTTGAAACTATCTCTTCTGTTAACACTATGGGGTTCCTCACTGATCACCGACACACGATGTTTTTCTGATTTAATCGAAGGGGCTCTCTTCACAACAACTTTTCTCTTAGATGAGCTTCTTCTCACCAAACCGGGAACACTTGCAACGTGAGGTGCTATACCAGATGCTATTGAAGATTCTTCGTTGTCATAGAATGGACGACGTGAGTTACTTGACGAGGAAGTTAACATAATCGGTTGTTGATGACTGTGTTGTTCTGGTTGAAATGAAGTATCGGTGTTTGAAATATGCCAGCTTGGATCACTTGTGGAGGCATTGTATGGGGTAGGTCCACCACCTATTGGTTCATAATTGATTGAAGACATTGGAAATGTGAATGAGACATCATAAGCGCGACCTACACTACCGCTATGATGACTGTTGCTGGCACTGTTGCTCTCTTCACTACCACTGAAGCCTGTGCTTCTAGGGATGTTTAGTTCACTTTGATGGGAGCTTGCTCGTTTTGATGTGTATATTGAAGAGCCGGGCACATTTCTGGAAGATCTTGAAGAGGAGTTGGTTCGGATGAGCCGTATTTGTGAGGACGACCTGTCTGTGAGTTGACTCACACTAGCCGATGACATAGATTTCTATCTCTTGATGATGGGTATATGTATCTATATCTTTGGATACTCAAAGCACTATTGACATGTTATGACAACATATTAAAATTTCAATAAAACTATTCAAATTGTATATTGATGCCATCTCCAAAACTAAAGAAGAGGGACTCAAAGATCACTTACGCACAGCGGCGTAAAAAAAAAATAAGATGGCTAGTTTTTAGAATCCTTTTATTGATGACAGCCCCCAATTATTACCGACTAATGAGAGTACCGGAAGTTTACCGATAAAAACCCTCGGTACTTACCACATCATGGTATATTAAATGGTAATAGAAAAGAATCAATTATAGCTTTAGCTATAACTACTTTCTTAATTTTTGCTTTTGTATGATGCCAAGATAAAGAATATACATTTGCTAATTTTACTATTGCTGATGGTGTTTATGGTTCAATATTCTATACAGGTACTGGTTTACATTTTGGACATATGGTTATGTTATTTAT
>JAJLSS010000070.1:0-12457 GCA_030567755.1 Nakazawaea pomicola | reverse complement strand
GGTCTGAAAAGTTGTTTGAGAAAGTGTCTAATTGTTCCTGAATAAGGGGATCCATAGGGAAAATTGGTGGGGAAAAAACAGGGGCTGTTTGATCCTTTTTTGCGCGAATTGCGTTGTTTTTAATTAATTGGTTGTAATTGATGTTTGGGGTGAACGAATTGGATGAACTTAATGTAGAGCTCCCAAAAATTGATGAGGACTATTGAATATCAAAAATAATTGCAGTTTTGTATCAGTATGGAATTAAAATGTCCCCAAACTTCACCAAGATGCCTTTATGGCCAAGTTGGTAAGGCACCTCACTAGTAATGAGGAGATCATCAGTTCGAATCTGATTGAAGGCATTAATTTTTTTCCACAAAGTATAGAGCCCATATTTGAGATACAAGGAGTTAAAAAGCTATATGAATCCTTTGGAAGTGTTTTTTTGGCGAATAATCCTTCCATGGTCCCATTGATATTAGCAGATACTTCATCAATCATCAAATAGCGCGAAGTAGTTAGTTTTTTGTTGAAACAGTAGATGAAAACGTCCGAGATATGTTTCACGACAAGCAGCTTGAAGAAGCCAGTTACAAGTTCGATAAAGTGCCCTTTCACAAACCTGCCAATAGAGCAGAATTGTCACATATACATCTTAGCTTCAAGTAACTTCGAGAGTATACTGGTAGAGTGTAAGGGGAAGAAGAAAAAAAAAAAAAAAAAAAGATAATAACAGAAAGTCAAATCCCCACAGAGAAGTGAAGCACTTATAAATCACAATGGGAAGTGTATTTTTAACTCATTTAAAGACTGGATGGTATGTATTGTGCAATCATGTTGATGGAAGGACTGTTACTAATATCAAATTTAGGCATGTTGATCAGGCAATTCTTGCAGAGGATGAAAGGCTAGTCATAATACGATTTGGGAGAGATTACGATAAAGATTGTATGTTAATGGATGAAGTGCTATACAGTATATCCGAAAAGGTCAAGAACTTTGCAGCTATCTATCTATGTGATATTGATCAGGTTCCAGATTTTAATCAGGTGAGTATATATGCATATGCTTGATTACAAACCATTGTACTAACATTCATCACCTAGATGTACGAGTTATATGATCCGATGACTATAATGTTCTTCTTTCGAAATAAGCATATGGTAAGTATATTATTGAGTCCATTGGCTAAAGATAGAGATTACTAACATGATATAGATGTGTGATTTTGGAACGGGTAATAACAACAAGTTGAATTTTGTGTTGAACGATAAACAAGAGTTGATTGATATAATAGAGACCATTTACAGAGGAGCAAGAAAGGGAAGAGGTTTGGTTGTGAGTCCGAAAGATTACAGTACCGTCAACAGGAATAAAGGAAATGATTTATGATCTCGTCTGGCATGACATTATAGTTGTCTATTTTATACAAAAAAACATCTCTCTTAGACTAGACCCTCCCTCAACTTGTAGACTCTTTGAGTGATAACGAAATTTTTCAAAGAAAATTTTATCAACAACAATTTTTTTTTTTTCTTGCCCATCTTCCATCACTAGTCAGTTTTCAATAGATCAGTATAGATTAACACCAAAATGGCATTTGACGACGTTAAAGGATTGGAGATAGCTATAGAGCAAGCCAGAAAGAGTAAGTCATCTCATCTATAAACCGGACGACAAACAAGAGACTAACATATGATGATGAAATCAGGTTACAAAGAGGGCGGTATTCCAATTGGTGAGTAGTAAATTCTATATAGCCTTAAAAAATGGATAAATCAATAACTAACTATGGTGTAGGAGCTGCGTTGATCAACGAAGATGGTGAGATTCTCGGTAGAGGACATAACCAGAGAATTCAAAATAGTTCTGCCATTTTACATGGTGAGATGTCCTGTTTGGAAAACGCTGGTAGATTACCCGGTAAAGCTTATAAGAATTGCACAGTGAGTACTATACTATAAATCTATCCCACATGATGGTACTAACAAACATATAGATGTATACAACTTTGAGTCCATGTGATATGTGCACCGGTGCTTGCTTGATGTACGGCGTTAAGAGAGTTGTTATGGGCGAAAATGAGACTTATGTCGGAGGTGAAGACTATTTGAGATCAAGAGGTGTTGAAGTTGTAAACTTGAAAAATGCTGAATGTAAAGAGTTGATGGATAAATTCATCAAGGAGAAGCCAACTGAATGGAATGAAGACATTGGAGAGTAAGCGTTCGCGTCTCGTTTATAGTCAATTATCTTTGTTGTTTTAAGTACGTGTGAGCTTATCTTTTTTGGGGCCTTTGCCGATAGCGCGCGATAAGAAAATATTGGAAAAAAATCACTTGAAAAACTTTTGCATCATCGGAAGAGTAGCATAGCAGTAGATAGATAGATAGACTGGATAGAGACACAAGAAAGCCAGGTTAAGATGTTTCCTCGTGGATTTAAAAATTGGATCAAAAGAGGACCGTCTAGAGTTTTACAGTACTCAACGGTGGGCTCAGCTCCGAAAAAGGGGCCTTCATCGCTTATTCTCTTATCACTGACTATGTTACTGGCCGGTGCATTAGGCTGGCAAGGTTCCAAGTTATATCAAAACACCAATTTAAAATCCACCACCAAGTTGGGTGATCTATCACAGGCAAGGTATGGATCTGAGAAAGATGTCGAAAGAGCGATCAGTGAGATTCGACAGTTCATGGACGAAGACAGATTGTCCACTTTAGAAGTCGACTTACTTGATCATTCTGACAATTCATCCAACTTCCACAAACCCAATGACGATGAAAGACCATATATCATCACCTATCCACAGACTACCGAGGAAGTCGTCAAGATAGTCAAGATTTGCTACCGTTACAAAATCCCAATGATGCCCATTGCAGGAAAGACCTCAATCGAAGGTCACATGATCCCTACTAAGAAGGGCATCGCAATAGACATTGGCAACATGGACCAGATAGTGGAATTCCACGAGGATGACTTAGACGTTGTCGTTGGGCCCGGGATCAATGCATGTGAATTGAATGAGTGGTTAGCACCGTATAACTTGGTTTTTGGACCAGACGCATGTACTGGTGCCCTTGTCGGAGGTATGTGTGCGACAAATGCCTCGGGCCCATTGCTGTGTAGATACGGTGCTGTGAAGGACAATGTGATTTCATTGACTGTGGTGCTCGCAGATGGGAGTATTGTTAAAACAAAGAATAGACCGAGGAAATCTTCTGCTGGTTATAATTTGACAAATTTGTTTATTGGATCTGAGGGGACTTTGGGAATCATTGTTGAGGCCACGTTGAAGTTGCATGTGAAACCAGAGAAGGAGATTGTGGCAATGATCAACTTCGACACTTTGAAAGATGCGACTAATTCTGTAATTGATCTTTTCAAAAAGGGCATTCAAGTCAACTCATGTGAATTGTTAGATTCAAGACAGATGAAAGTTATTCAAGAGATGGATGTCACTAGAAAGAAGTACACAGACAAAAATTTATTGTTATTCAAATTTGGTGGATCTGAATCACAGCTTTTGGAAACCGTGAAAGCAGTTAGAGAGATTTGTCATAAGAATGGTGGTTCCAACTATGAAGTTGCATATACCGAGGAAGACAAGCAAGATATTTGGGACGTCAGGAAGTCCCAATTATGGATCTCGATAGACTGGGCCAAAAGGCAAAACCCTAACATGAAATTCTGTCCTACAGATTCTGCAGTTCCAGTGAGCAAGTTAACCGAGGCTATTGAGGAAACAGTGAAGGATATCGAAGACCATGGATTGTTAACTACAGTGGTGGCTCATCTGGCAGATGGTAATTTCCATGCCTTGGTGATCTTCCCACCGGAAAAGCTTCATGATGCAGAGAAAGTTATAAGTAGGATGGCACAGAGACTGATCAAGTATGGTGGGACCTGTAGTGGTGAGCACGGGGTTGGGATAGGTAAGAGAGAGTTCTTGACTGAAGAGTTGGGTGAAGAGAGTATTGATTTGATGAGGAAGTTGAAATTGAGTTTGGACCCTTACAGATTGTTCAATCCGGATAAGATTTTCAAGACGGATCCATGTGAAAGTAGAGTTGATAGATTGTGAAGTATATATATACAACTATATAGAATTAAAGAGATTATTTGCCAGTAGCAGTGGAGACAGCAGCGGTAACAGCAGTAGTAACGGCATCTACCACATCTTTCTTTGTAGTTGGTGGGACCACTGGGAAGAATACATCCATATAACAAGTCAGCAACGCAATGAAGGCAAAGATGATCTGAAACAATGGAGGTTGAGCACCACTAGCAGCAGCGGAAACATCCAGTGACTCCAAAGGTTTATTCTTTGGTTCGTTCAAGTAGGCCTGTACGGCGAGGAATAATGAAGACCAGGCGATCGGCTTGTTTCTCAAAAACATGGCTGCCATAGGCATACTTTGGGCCATGACATTACTCGACGTGGTCCTGGCCAGCGATGGGATGTGCGAGTATGGAACAACAGCGTTCTCTCTGATCTTGTTGGATGGGGCCATTGTGGTTGTCTTATCTGTTGATTGTGATATCTCTTGAGGATTTTTCGTTGAATTTGATTTTTCTTATGTTTTTTTCTGAAAAGAATGATATGAAAAAAAAATACACATAGAGACAGAGCAAGAGTTGGTAAAGAAAGATCGAGAGAGACAGGAAATGGACGAGATTATAGACAGGACATTCTTCCCAACTGAAGACTCGCTGAAGAACGCTGCCGCCTCGTTAGTCGATGAACTTCCCTCGTTGCTTACGGTGATCGTCGACGTGAATCCGTTGAAATGGTTTGAGTTGAAGTCTGTGGTGGATATACGAGAAGTGGTGAAGCTGATTTGTATTCTGTTGAATGCACATATGCTGTTGAATTCGTCTAATAAGATAGCAGTCTTGGTGGCGAACAATGGACAACAACAAGGAGGAGCCAAGTTCTTGTACCCAAATCCAGACCAAAAAGATTTAAAAGAGAGCAAATTTAATCCACAGATGTACAGACAGTTTCGATTGATTGACGAAATAGTTATAAACGAATTAGAAGAATTGCTCATGTCCCAAACCCATACCAATTACAAACACAATGTCAAGAATTCAATGTCCGCTCTGTTATCAATGGCCTTGGCTTATATGAACAAGTTGACCAAGAGCCAAGACCAAATGGTCAAATCACGTATCTTGGTGCTATCGGTGAGCGATGACAACACATTACCATATATCTCGACAATGAACTGTATCTTTGCTGCTCAAAAGATGAAGATTCCTATAGATGTCGTGAAATTGGGATCTCCTTCAATTTTCTTACAACAGGCCAGTGATTCTACATCCGGTGTTTATCAGTTGATCAAAAAGCCAAAAGGGTTGGTACAGTATCTTGCCAGTGCCTTTTTCATAGATCCCTCGCTAAGACTGGTCTTGATTCTTCCGACAGATTCCAAGATTGATTTCAGAGCTTCATGTTTCATCACGAACAAGATTATAAACATTGGATACGTGTGCAGTGTGTGTTTGTGTATCTTGAGCATAGTGCCGACTGATTACAAATGTCCCGTGTGTGATTCCAAATTCGATGAGCTGGTGATTCGAAAGTTGAACCAAAAGCCGATTTTGTCTCATAAGAAGAAGAAGGCATTACATCAATAACTTCATATAGTAATGAAACACCCTCTTTGACCTCATCTCTTTGCCTCAAAAGGATGCGAAAAAAAAATATAAAAAAAAACAATTGTAGAATTTCCTATCAAAACTTCAGCATAGACAGATGTCAAAAAGGAGTTATGACCAACTAGACAGAGACAGAGACAGAGAAGAGACCGGAGCTGTGGACCCGCTATTTGGACAGCACAGGCTGTTCGAAGTGCCCAGGCTTCTGGATGCAAGAATCCAAGAACTACACAACGATTACTCCCAGGTCAATGACGTTGAAGAGTATTTGAATTTGGTCAGATATCAACTGGAGAACAGTGCCGACTTCGAGTCTGTAACTCAAGCCCTGATTGATTTTGATGCCGAAGAATCAACTATTGCTGAACAGGAGGACGAAATTACAGAGGTATCAGCGGTGGTAGAGGAAGAAACTAGGTATATACAGTGGAAGGAGGAATCACTTCCTCAATACGATACGCTTCGACAAAAATATGACCAGATATCACAACACTACACATCCCAACCAATGCCTCAATTGCCCACGTCTATAGCCGATTGGAAATCACTTGTAGTGAACCAACAACCACAATTACCAATTCTTTGCAATTTGGACTTGGGTTTGAAATTTAAGTTGATTTCACTTTATCAGAGATGGAGTTCTAAAAAGATCAACAAGAATTTTATCAAATGGGTGATTGTGACGATGTTGATTGTTCCAGAGTTGGTCTCGTATACTGAATTAGCAGTGTTGAGGTCTTTTGGGAAGAAATTGATGAAGTTGTTACAAGTGGTGGAAGATACAAATACCAGAATTTGTTATCGATGGTGTTTGCTTATTATTGTCGAGAAATATGGCCAAAGAGATTTGAAATATGAATATTCGGTCGCAGGCGATACAAAGGATGATGAGACTATTGTTGAGAAGGATGTAGAAAAGGATGAATAAATAATATGTATAAATATATATATATATAATTCTATTTCTTCATAGATTTGTTATATTTCAACCTCTTTTCCAAAGCGTAATCAAAAGATTTGATGAATCCAGCAGTCAATATTCCTTTGAAACTCTGTATCAAGGCCGGTGTGAAAATGATCTCTTGCAATGTTTTGTTCATGTTGAACCCCAATTCTGGATCCGTGGCGATCTTATCGATAAACAGAGTCTTTTTCAAATGTGTAGGCAAGTATTCGTAATCATCGTGTGGGATCATAGAAAGATCACTTATCGATTGTAAATCTTTGAATTGTAAATGTTGCTGCTTTGAAGTTGTGTTCGAGATTGGGTCTAACACATGTTTGGAGATTTCATCTTTGGCCAATTCGGAATCGTACTTGGTGGCATATTTGGTGAATAATTTCTTTCTAAAATTCAATGGTAATTCGGCAATGAATCCAGATTTAATATCGGTGGTGAGATCAATGTCAAAAATGACATCCTTCGTCAGTGGCAGCCTGTTTATAGTTATAGATTCACTGAAATATGTCTCAATCAATGGGAGATACATCAATCTGAAACTGGCCAATTGGTTGACTACAATGTTTTTGATCTTGTTTGGATTCTCACCTCCAACCTTCATCCTTGGGTCACCGTTGTAAGATAATGAAGTTATCATCTCGTATAATTGATGCTCTGTTATCTTTTTTTGATCCAATAACAAAATTGACACTTTCACAGCATTGATCAAATTGAGATTCTGCAACAATGAAACATTTGGAGATTTTCTTAATACCAAAGTTGGCTTGTGTAATCTACCACTCAAATATAATGAATCCCAATTTATCAAATCACTTGTCAAATTATCCATTGATGACACACCGTATTTGACCAAATCTGATTGGTTCTGACCTAGGCCCTTGACATATGGATTGAAATAAACACCAGCACCCATATCTTGTACACTAGCAATTGTCGATGAGCCAAAGTTTTTCAAAAAACTGTAATGCGATGGATATTGGGCCAAATTCAATGAATGCCAATGGTTTGGATACGTCACTACAAAATTCAAATCAGTCTGTGTTGGTTTCCCCGAATCTTCACCTTGTGAAAAAACACCGGATCCATATCCGAAGGCGAATCTTATAGGAGCGTTGAAATCCCAAATGATGGATTGTAATTCTAGTTCCCTCGGAGATTGTATTATTTGATTATCACCAAATTTGTAGGGTAGTTGTTTGTAACTGTTCAAATTTGCCAAATTTCTTAAATAGTATTTAAAGTTGATTGGGATGTTGGCTTTGAAATTCTTCAAATTCTTGTCAATTTCAGATAAATCATTCACTTCTTTTGTGCTTTGTGAAGTTGTTCCCTTTTTGTATAGCAAAGGCTGTGTTCTGTTTCTTTGGAATATCTCATCGAGTACTATTGGATCCACCTCTTTTAGATTGGATGGGGTCGATGATTTGAACCTCCTAGTTATCGTTGTTTTGATGCTTTGATTGTGTAATATGGCCATTTTGATTTGTATATATGGGTGTCTTTTTGGGTATATCTATATGATATGGTTTAGTGGATATCGAGTTATCTTTATATAAATCTCATAGTAAATGGCTGTTTGGAGTTAAAATCTAGATTACAAATTGGTTTTTTTCGTCTCAGGGCTGGTTTTTGTGGCTATGGAATACACGACTTTTTTTGATGGAGTGTTTAATCGCTCTTTCTTGAGTCGGGGGTTCGAAACCACATCAAGGCAAAGTATACGACTCATCATAATCGATACTCTCATTGGAAACGATTAAATAAATATGATGTCAAAACATGATACTGTGCTTCGCATAATGAAAAATTATATATAGTTAGACTAGATATATAAGGTCGAACCTGTAATAAACACTTTAAATATCAAAAAAAACTTCGGATAATCAATATCATCGAAAGCATTAATATTTTGAAGCTGGTTGAAAGAATAACAATTTTCAAAATAGGAATTTCAAGTGGAAGGAACACATTTTTTTGTGGTTATCGTTAAGAACACTTTTACATTTCTTAAATATGGTATATAACTATTAAACATTAAATATACATTTCGATTTGGCTATCTCACTGCTCAAAAAAAAAAACATTGTTATGACCCTCTTTTTCAATTCATCTAACCTAGCCTAAGCTAAGTATCAAATATCTATGTAAGACTCGACAAGATCTACACGGTTCACCCTGCAATGAATACTTTAAATATCAAATCATTTAAGGGTTTTTTACAATTTGTTCTCAAAAATGATAATTTGCTTTGCCAACAATAAAATAGAAGTCTATAATAGGTATATTATAAGTTTATTGAATAATTTTTTTTTTCAATTTAAAGAAATGCCTATTTCTAGCCTTTTACCTCATTACGAGGAAAATATTGGAAGATTATGATATCTGCTAGCTTCTTGGTTCCCACTATTGTTTGCCTTTGAAACTCTCTTTCAAGTTGAAACAAATAAAAGATAGAAAAATATGACTTTTGCTGATATTTGATATTTAAAGTGTTTATTACAGGATTCTTTGCCATATTCGAACTGGGGACGTTCGATGCTTCATCTTATCTCTTATCAGAAAACATTTTGAAGGTTGTCGAGGCATTGTAGTACAGTGGCCCAGCGACGTAAAAACCAATTTAAACACAAGTAGCACGTTATAAAATCTGCTCAGCAATTTACTGAAATCTAGGTATTCCTCATTTTAGTCATGGAAAATTGAATAGAGCGTTTTTGAGCCCGAAAGGCATTACATTGAAACAGTATTTTTTTTTATAAAGTCGGGCTGTGACTAGCTTAGAGAATAAGACAATCGATATAGGTTTATTATGTATAGCTTGGCTAGATCTATAAGCTCGAACCAGTAATAAACACTTTAAATATCAAATATCAAAATATCTTTTAAGGCTATAGTTTGATATCAATACGACTAACTCAATTTGAATAGAATAAAAACACAGAATTCTAAGATTTTGCATTTAATGAGAGAACTCAAAAGTCATGCATGTACACTGTTCGTCAATTGCTAAAGAAACTGCTTACAACAGCATTTTATAAGGATACCGTGATTCAATTGCGAAGAGATGTGTAATTTCCCATCTCTCACCAAAGGGATAGTTAATATTCATTATTCGAAATCCTCGCTTTTGAAGAAAGGGAAAAGAGAAGAGAAAGAGGAAAAAGATTCACAAGAAGAGCTCAACCATGTGAATGTTGAGTAAAATAGTTTAAGGGAGGGAAGTGCAAAATTGAAGGGAGAACTTTCATCCCCGTGAAGCAATTGAATAGCCAAATAAGGGAACTTGAAATAAGTCAGTGAAGTATTCAATAACGGTGAAGCAACAGAACTTAGATAGACAAAAATTGATTTATGATATTTTTGATTTGAAATAAGTGTTGGAATACAAGGACTATGAGATAAACAAGAAGGAGGGAATATGTTGGCACTTGAGGGTTTGTAGAGTAATCTCAGAGATCATGTCGGGTTAGTCCAAAAGAGTTTATTGGTTTTGAATGTTTCTGTTAATTCATATGTATATGACGTCAAGACAAGGGGAAGATTGAGATAATAGGCTTAGAGAGATCAATACTCTATGAAATTTAATCGAACTCCGTATGACGAACTCAATTCCACTCCAATGGACATGGAATACCATTCAAGCAGCGGTTAACGGTATTCCTCTTTTTAAAAACTACCAAATTTTATTAATAAGTTCTGGTTTTGTGTAACTTCTCGAATAAATTTAATTTCAAAAGTTGACCACAAAGACAAAAAAAAAACATAAAAGAATCCCCAAATAATTTTAAATTCAATTATATTCCCATCACTTCTTCTTCTTCTTCATTCATTCACTTCAATAATAAATAAGCGAACACCAACAACAATTTTCGTACCCTGAACAAGCTAGAATTGTCACATCAAGTTGGATTTGGTGCATCAATTTGGAGATACAAGAATTTTTGAAACGCTTAATTATTTTACAACATCGGCGGTCAAGGAATTACAGAGAGAGAGAGACGTATGTTTAATTGGAGCCGTAAATGATTATGATTATGTATTTACATTGTTGGCAATATGATCGGAGCAGTGAGGAAACATAGGTTGTTAACAATGTTGGAAGAGAGGCAAATCGAACGAGACTATCACTTGGAGAGAGACAATTTGTTCGTTGACGGGGGTGATGACAAAAACTTAATGGTGAAGGGAAAACAAGTAAAGAGGAAAAGTTCACAGGAGAGAAAGACCTCGGTGGACGGCTGTGATGTCAACACCTTAATGGTTGACGGTGTAGGAGTAGAGACAAGGGAAGAGAGATATCTTGTGGGATAGTGGTGACAACAACTCATTTAATGTTGACGATATTGGGAGGGACAAACTAAATAGAGCCAATCAGTATGTGAGAGATCGCGGTGGTGTTCGAGAATGCTTTACTTTTAGCGACTGGTCATTCAGGATTGTGCAAGGTTGAAAGAAGAGTTTTTGGAAGTCTTCTGATATGTGATCATTGAAAATGAAATTGAAGGGAGCTTGTGCAAAACGAACAACCCCTTTGGACTAATTTCTGACCGTCATCGTGAAGTAAAGCCAGACTATACCCAGTTTCATTGGGATGTTTATTGGAAAAATATACTTGCTCAAGGACTAGCTTTCTGGAGTGGAAATCAATGGAGAGATAAACAAACTTTTTGATTGCCAATATAAAAGAATCCAAATGTCACTGAGTGAATTTCATGAAGATAAGACATTACTGAGAATGATGAAGGAGTCATATACCAGATGACTCGAAAGCGTCATAACCGTGAGGTGGAATTCGTAATGAAGGTCCGTTGTTTGACAAGAATCCGAATTAGAGCAGTGTCCTCAAGTAATTGATCGTCCTTTGCATGCTAGATGAAAGCATTGTTCTACGGTGAAATGCATTCGGTCGGCACACTGAGTGAGTACTCTTGGTGTACCGAGTTACGAGTTATATCGTATATGTATTTAGTGTATAGCTCCATTCACTGTAGCTCTATAACTCTGTAGCTCCGTGACTGGTGATTATAGAGCAAACGCCGTTCGGTTTTCAGAGTTATGCATTTCTGCACTACCCTGGCATTACTGTGAATATACCAATTACACTCAGTGATTGCGTTTCAATTGATCGACGTAAGAAGTTCCAGTGTGAAGTCTCATCTGAGTGCGACATCTACAATTGATTAATATCAAATAGATCACATCAGGCGTGGATAAGATTTTTCTCAATTTGAAGAATGGAACAAAACTTTTAGTATCTTTATTCAACTCAGATATAGCTGTAGGAAAATTCAATCAAATATTAAATACCAAAAAGTTTTAACCTCCCGTGTTTTCATTGGGACCCATTACAAATAATATTCATTCTGTTTTCAAGGTTAAAACAACCGGGTTTGCAGCTCACTACTTGAACAAATAGCTGGTAGTCAAATCCAAAATACTTTGATGTTTAAAATGTTTATTACAGGTTCGACCTTATAGATCTAGCCTAACTATATATAATAAGCCTAGTCATACAAGAAGAGTTGGAAAAACCATTTCGTTTTATAGGCCCAGACGAGCTGCCTACCCCACACGAATCTACTATATCTCACTTTGGGGATAAATTAGTGGGGAAAAAACCCTCTCTGGCTTGCCGTTTCCCCGAGTTTTTGATATTTTGATATTTAAAGTGTTTATTACAGGATTCACCGTATAGGCTTCACCAAACTATATAATAAACCTAGACTACACAAGAGGAGAGGAAAAAACATTTCGTTTTATAGGCCTAAGTCTGACGACGAACTGCCTACCCCCCGTTGATCTACTATAACCCTTGTCAGGGGATATAGTAGTGGGAAAAAAACCTCGCGT
>JAJLSS010000069.1:0-15448 GCA_030567755.1 Nakazawaea pomicola | reverse complement strand
AGCTGTTGCCTCTATGTATGATACGATTAATAAACACTCTACTCAACAATGTTAGGCCAACATGATTCCCTTATATTTGTGACGGCTATGATTCCTTTCTGTTTGTAACGCCAATGAGATCCCCGCTGATGATAATATGATCCGACGATAACCACAAAGAAGACAACCAAGACCAACGCAACAAGAAACAACATAAACAAGATGAGCACAAATCTCTCCTTTCACTCTGCACATATTGAGGTGCCACCTAACAACGGTTGGCAGAGATACTTGGGTCAACGATTTGGCAGTGATATTCATGTTTATGATTCTGTCGGTGATCCAGCTGTTGTTTTTTTAAGTGATGCAATGAATGATTTTTAATGATACTTTTTACTATGTTGCCTCCCTTCATATTATGGCTGTATAAATACTTCCAAGAGTTGATTGTGAAAGTGATTAAGTTGATGATTGGCGTTGTTTGTAGCCTGTTAGTATTCAAAAGGCGAACTCATCTCCCTAATTTTGATGATGCCAAAACCAACTATTAATAGTAAATCTCAGACCTCTATAGCTGAACCTCACCACTCCCTACCATATTGAAGTTCCACCCAAAAACGGTTGGAAGAGATTGGATCATAAATTCGGGTTCTTTTGGTATGGAGAATCAATAAGAAGATAATCAGGTTTCAAATTGAATTGGGGATTTTTTTATATTTGTTTTTCCTCTGTTTTTGTGGTCAACCCTTTTCAAAATTAGACGCTGTTACACAAAAGTCGAATTTCCAATAGACAAGTAACAACCCGAATATCTACAAGCGGAAGGTAAAAATCGGTACAACAGTCTAATAAATGCTTCACTCTCTATTTTGAAGACATACCCCTTAAAACCGTTTTCCTGACTACATAATTTGGACTACATGACATACATGACAAACGGAGAAGTGAACAATTAATTAAAAAAAATCCAAAACGATAATGCAAGACAAAAGAGCAGGGGGCGAGATGCCGAAGTAGTGAAGAGGGAATATAAAATTGAAAGATAATGAATCGAGTTGGTTGTGGAGGAAAATGACTGGATGAAAATAGCAAAAGTTTATAAATAGATTTAACAAAACGGTAAATAACAAATAGAAGTAAAAGACGAAGGAAACGAAAAACACTAACACAACATGACTCATAAAATTAATGACGCTCCTCCCATCATATTATCTCTCTCTCTCTCTCTCTCTCAATTACTCTCCTCATGAGATATGAAAGTAAACATATCAACTGCTTCTCAATTCATCGTAGAACTTATCCTTCATAATTTCAAGAGCAGTCAATCTCTTGTCAGGCTCATATCTCAATACGCTTCTTAGCAAATCACAACCATCGTCATTAATTGCTCCAAACATACGAGCAAATGATCTTGTCTTTCTCAGATTTCCAAATTTAGAAATGGCCCTTGCAGCTTCTGGTGTTATGAAACGTTTCATAAATTCGTGTGAATAAGGTCCCAACAATTTGATAATCTCTTTCAATTGATCATAAGGGTCTTGACCTTGGAAAATGGGCTTACATATTACCATTTCACCTAATATACAACCAAATCCCCATATATCGATGCTGGTGGTGTAGTTTTGACAACCGACAATTAATTCTGGTGCTCTATAATATCTTGAACAAATATATGCGACACTAACTGCATTCGTATCTAATTTTTTGGCACTGCCGAAATCACAAATTTTCAAATGATTAGTAGTAGGATCTATTAATATGTTGGAAGGTTTCAAATCTCTATGTGCAATTGAATAATGATGTAAATATGCTAATCCATTGGCCAATTGTAAACTGTAACTCTTAATAGGTAACAACTCTTTGCGCTCTTTTGATTTCTTGATTTCCAGTTGTAAAGTTGAAGGTAGCAGTTCCATTACCAAATGTTGATATACCTTGTTATCTTTTTCATTTGGATAGTTGTAAAAATACTTCAACTGTACAATATTTGGATGATTTGTGACTCTTAACAACTCAAGCTCCCTACTTTTGAATTCTGTTTGTGCTGGTACTTTTTTAATAGCATATGGTCCCAACCAATTCTCCTTTGGATCATAGTTGTTTTCCAAATATATTCTCAATTGAGCTTGATAGACACTTCCAAATGCTCCCTCACCGATTTTTTTATACTCCTTAACTACCATGGGTCTTGATTTATTTGTGCTGTTTTCTACAACTTCCTTTACCATGAATTCACGTTGCACGAGACTGGAAGAACTGGACATTGCGGTTGATGATTGTTTATCCATCTTGATCTTACTAATTGGATCTAATGCAATAACAGACTGCTCTAGTTGACTTGAAAGTGTTTGTATTACTTATCGATTTGTGAATTTTAACAGTGGTTCTCCTTGTCGTTGTCCAATTTTGACACAGGTGATGCGTATACTTGATTTGCCTTCTAATCTTGGATTTAATACTCAATTGCCAAACAACGCTGTTGGGAATGATGTCTATAGCCTTTGAGATATCTTATCGAAGGGGGTCCAATCGGTCTTATTGGATGGAGGATAGATGGATAGAGTAGTTGTAATAGTGAATGCAATCAGTATGTATGAAACAAAATAAACATTGCTGGAACAGCTTTTTTTCCCTCACTTTGTTTGTCTCTACTTTTTTTTGTTCGAAAAAAGATAAAAAACAAAGTGACAACAACAAAAGATTGAGTGAAAAGATCAAATACACATAGTAATACAAGAGAGACAGAGGGATGAGGAAGTTTGAAGTGATTGCTTCAACACAGCACCTTGTCTGTTTACTCATTTCATAATTATTCTTGCTTTTGGTATCTAATATTAAAAGTAGATCGAGCTAGATCAATAGTAGAAGACGCGATCTCCGGATAAACTAGTTTTTTCCATTTCAACCTCTAGTTGATATAATGACTAGTGAGTGTTATTGAGTCACAATGTCAGCAATGTTGTGAAGCACGACAGATTACTTAAAGATGGTTTGTATTCTACTGTTGTGTGATACCTTGACCATACTTTACAGAGCATTTTTGAAGATTGGAGCGTATCTAGTTGTACATACATACCTATCACTATCTCTTGCACAACGAGTGAGTGATGTGTCAAAATTAAATTTAAACAGTCGTCGTACAGATAAAAAGTATAAGTACTGTACAGAATATCAATCATCCCGATCAAGTATACTGACACGTACGACTGCCATTCATTAATACTCATACAATTTTTTTTTCTAGCCCAGAGTTTTTTCAAAGAGTCGAAAAGGTAAAGAGAGAGTAATAGAGAAGGAGGGTAGTGATCGTATAACTCCTGTACACATATATACAATGATCTCATTAAGAAATATACTGAGACCTTTACTGAGGTTTCCAAGTCAGCCCATAATAAGATGCTTTGCATCAACACCAAGAATATCAAATAACCAACCTTTACAAACATTTGGCTCAATATCAAAACTTCAACAACAACAACAACAACAGTCCGATGACACACAAGACATATCACAGCCTTTACAACAAAAGAAAAAAACAAGAGAAGAAGTAGTGAAATATGTATTGCATTGCAAGTTCTCCAAGAATAACACTTTGCTCACATTAACATCAGTAGTGGAAGATTTAAACTTTGAAGCCAACAATTCAAGCTTGTCATTTAACGAAAAAGTATTGTACTATATCAACTTACCTGAAAAGACATTGGCGTCTGTATCTGCCGGTAGTGTTGGGTTCAGAAAATGGCAAAGGGGTGAATATGAAGCTGCACATAAAGCGCTGTCCAGGCTATTCCAAATAATGCAAGATAAGAATTACTTGGGTAAAAACGTTGAATTGGTCTTTCAAAGTTTCGGTAAAGGTAGAAAAGCGTTCGAAGATGCATTGTTGGGGACACCTGGTAACCTGGTTAGACAATATATTTCAAGGATCAGTGATGTCACACCTATTAAATTTGGTGGTGTTAGATCTCCAAAACCAAGACGTCTTTGATCTGGCTTATATGTGTTCGTACACATAGATCTATATTTTTGCATCGATTCTCATCTGTGATGGGATGACAAAGGAGGCTCACTCTATACTTGAAGGCAGATGGTGGCAATTTACAAATCCATTTATGTATATAGTTTCATTGATTTGAGGAATACATCCAGATTGTTTTACAAGTGCTTTATAACTTGTCTCTATATTATTTGTCTTTGTTGTAAGTGTGTAACTACTGTCAGGTGATCATGAGTAGGGTTTTGTTTCCGGCTCATTTTTGTTATTTGAGGTGTAAGAGAGAATTTGTGACAGTGTTTTGCGCCAATCAGAAGATCATTACACCACATATTTCAACATATCTCTTATCTGTAACTCGCTCTCGCCCTGTGCGCATTTTGCCCTGAACACAAATGTAGAAGTGCGCTGTTGAATGCTTAAGTATGTGGAAGGAAAAGTAGTGTGATTCCAGATCAATAGATCTCTTTCTGGACAAGAGTAAATTTTTTTTTTTTTTCCATCTTCGATTTTCCAGCTTTGTGTTTTTTTCTTTGAGGAAGAAATTTTATTAAAAAAAACTTTTCTTAACAGCCAGTAGTTGTACTATATCTAATATCTAACAAGAACAAAATGGCTCCAACTAGTAAGTGAAACATCAACATGGTGTGAAAGAGAGTTACATGAATGATCAAGAAGGAATGGACTTATCATCAATATACAACTGTGTGGCATATCAGAGAGAGGAAGAGTAATTGTAGACCCCATCATCAATTTTAAATTCTCACCAACTAAGAAGCAATTTGAAAGAGACAAACCAGTTCATATGGAAACAATAAGTGAATCATTCGTTACTATACCACATTGTTTATTCTGTTACGAGATGACAGTTATTCAATGGGAGATCCAATGGATATAAAGAGAACACTATCAAAAAGAAAGGAAACCATCTGTTTGATTGTAACTCTCGATCAGAACTCGTTCACCACAAAAGAGAAACTCAAATACTAACTTATGTTTTATCAATAGCCAAAGCTTCAGCTGCCAAGAAGACTGTTTTAAAAGGTTCAAACGGAAAGAAGGTTACAAAGGTCAGAACCTCAACCACATTCCGTTTACCAAAAACTTTAAAATTATCTAGATCACCAAAATACACAAAATCAGTTCCACACTACAACAGATTGGACTCATACAAAGTTATCCAATCACCAATCACTTCAGAAACCGCTATCAAGAAAGTTGAAGATGGTAACACTTTGGTTTTCCAAGTTGATTTAAAATCAAACAAATACCAAATCAAATCTGCTGTTAAAGAATTATACGAAGTTGATGTCTTATCCGTTAACACTTTAGTTAGACCAAACGGTACCAAGAAGGCTTACGTCAGATTGACTGCTGATTACGATGCTTTGGATATTGCCAACAAAATTGGTTACATCTAAATCAATCTGTAATTTTCTTCGGGGTATAATATATAATACATATTAATATATTTGTTGTGAAATACTACAAAATGAACTGCTTAATAATTTCTATGTGAATCAATCTATGACAAAAAATTTCGCGGCTATCAACATTTGACATCAACTTGTCCATTGATTTCATTTTTGTAAATTAAACCATCTTTCATGATGATCTTTAAATTAGTTTCTGGCTCGTCTAAAATAGTGATGTTTTCCAATGGATTGTTATCCATAATCAACAAATCTGCAATAAACCCACTTTTGATCTGTCCAACTTGATCTTGTATCGAGTTACATTCTGCCGTGATGACAGTGGCACTTCGTAAGATATCATCAGCATTCAACACTTTACTCCTGACAAAAAATTCTTGGGTTTGATATCCGTTCAAGGAACCTAACAAGTCAGAGCCATGACATATCTTGACCCCATTTCTCTTTGCAATCAAAAGGGAGTTTAACCCGTCTTGTAAAACCTGTATGTTTTTTTGCTTCGATGCCTCAGGTAAGAAAGAGCCAAATTGATCACTTGCCATAATTTTGTAAGTGATCAAAGTTGGCGTCAAATAACATCCTAAATTGGCCATCAACTGAGCGGTCTCGTCATCGATCAAATTACCATGTTCAATACCTTTGACACCATTCAAGATACAGTGTTTGATGGACAAAGGTGTGTAACAGTGAGAGGTGACATAAGTTCCATAAGAAGAGGCGACTTTTACGATCAGCTGAATCTCTTCCTCAGTGAATTGCAAGTTCGAAATCTTATCCGTTGGAGAGGCAACACCACCACCACCCATGATTTTGATGAAATCAGCACCACGGCGTAATTGTTCCCTCGAAGCTTTCAAACACTCGGTAACACCATCGCATATGGCACCAACGTTGTTCAAATGACACTGGCAACTATCCATTGCAGAACCGGGCAAATCCAGAGGTCTCATATCCCCATGTCCACCGGTTTGCGATAACGCATGGCCGGACAAAATCAATTTAGGACCAGGAAATACACCTTGAGTAATTGCATCACGGATATAATGCTCGGCACCACCACAATCTCTTACCGTGGTGAATCCTCTGAGCAACATCTGTTTGGCATTGGCTGCAACTCGCATCATTGCAATATCCTTAGGAAGGTTCATCAACCTGTTCAAGTCCGTCTCACCTTGTACGGCGGTGATGTGGAGATGGTTGTCCATAAGTCCAGGACAGATGTACTTCCCAGTGCAATCGATGCATTGGAACGAGTCTGGGGTTCTGGAACCAAGTCCTTTGGAAGCTTTCATGATGTGGAGGATTTTACCTTGGCTCACAAATACATTGACTTCTGGTACTACGGTGCCGGTTAAAGTATCGATCAAATTGACATTCTGGAAACAAATGTTTTTAGGAGCTGGTAATTTCCATGGTTGGATCAACTTATCGTAGTCTTTGTTAACACGTTCGTTGACATCAATCGGTGGGATCGAGACATGTGAATGAAACATCTTGCTGTATCTTGGCTTCTTGGACGGTAATAGCACTTCTTGTCATATTTTCGTTATCTTGGCTTCCCCATCCTCTTTTTTATAATTACTGGCGATAGAGGAGAATAATATCCGAATGGCTGAAGTACCCACAAAACAAATCTATGCGCTCGGCTAAAAAAAAAAAAAAAAGCATAAACGCTTGAGCGCTTGGAAATACCGTCGACTTTATCAATGAAGCTCGGTAAATCTGGCCTGTGATGATACAACCAGCTTCGAAACCAGTTACAGAATCACCGTCATTATTAAATGAGTGATAATTGGCAGTATGAGATTTTCTCTGACACACTAAGAGAGATTGAATTAATTTGAATAGAAAATAATGGGTGAGATCGGCCAACTGTTTGCAGGCTCAGTGTTTCGAGAAGCTTGACGGATTGTCATCCCTTCAATCGAGCATTCCCAAATTGAATTAAAGGATATCATAAGCGAGTCTTCAAAATTTGACCTCAAGGCTCTAATGAACGAAAATATCATCATCAAGCAATTATTTTACTTGATCAACAACAACAACTACCCTACTTTCACACTATTACAAAACTTTCATTTCACAATGAATACATCCTTCAACTGATAAAAACCCTGCAGCTCCATTGATAGCTCCAACGAGATTTTACATCTCTGCTTTCTTGCAATCAAGGATCAAATTAGGGGACCCTTCATTAATTATCGAGCTATGCAAGATGCATCGAAGAACTTCAGCACGCTATCCAGAAGTCATTCACAGTGAATAGAGTTTCTTCCACCTGCTGATGCCACGATGGGGGCTCAACATTCGTCACTGGGGAAAACTGAAAGTAAAGAATATGTGAAGTGAACTAGATTTTCAGAGATCGTGCAAAAATGGTTGAAACCAAATGGGGTTCCCTCTAATTCTTATGAATAAATATAACACACAGAGCTACGGTAGATCTATACAGTGCACATATATACATAAATAAAAAACATACCATGACATACAGCGCTTCATCAGAATCACCTAACCGACTCAACCCTTTTACCTTTCACATTCAGTTTGACATAAGACCCAAGCATTAAAGATTAAAGTAATGATCCAGCCTTATTCTAGCACCATTGTGCGAGCTCCAACAATTCACCACCTATGAGCCAGTAATTCCACCTAAGTTCCAGTCCAGTGTCATAAGACCCAGCAATCCCTGTAATTCAAGTGTGCAGCGCTGCATCAGCAGCAGTCCTTTCTGATTCACACTTGAGGCTCATCGTCACCACTACTCACCCATTTAGTATTAGCCGCTATTTCATCTTAGCGATATCAAATTAGCACCGCCCTCATAATCTCGGCCTCATACATATAGATAATGTAATTAGCATTAAGACTATAAATATCCGACTCTGTTTGTAACGCCAATGAGATCCCCGCTGATGATAATATGATCGGACGATAACCACAAAGAAGACAACCAGGACCAACGCACCCAGAAACAACATGAACAAATGAGCACAAATCTCTCCTTTCACTCTGAACATGTTGAAGTGCCACCTAACAACGGTTGGCAGAGATACTTGGGTCAACGATTTGGCTTTGATTTTTGATTTTACGATTCTGTCGGTGGTCCAGCTGCTGTTTCTTTAAGTGATACAATGAATGGTTTCAAATGATACTTTTTACTTTATCGCCTCCCTTCATATTATGGCTGTATAAATACTTCCAAGAGTTGATTGTGAAAGTGATTAAGTTGATGATTGGCGTTGTTTGTAGCCTGTTAGTATTCAAAAGGCGAACTCATCTCCCTAATTTTGATGATGCCAAAACCAACTGTTTAATAGTAAACCTCAGACCTCTATAACTGAACCTCACCACTCCCTACCATATTGAAGTTCCACCCAAAAACGGTTGGAAGAGAATTCGGGTTCTTTTGGTATGGAGAATCAATAAGAAGATAATCAGGTTTCAAATTGATTTGTGGATTTTTCTTAATTTGTTTTTGTGTCCTATCTTTTTTTTTGACCGCAGACATGTTTATTTTTTTTTTTTTTTTTTTTTGAAGGTAAACTAAGAAGCATTATATGAACATACGAATGTACTACAAGAGTAAACAGTTTACACATGTGACAAATATCAGTCACTGCTGGGGTAACATCAAAGCATCCTATACCATGGATGAAAAGGGTTCCCACTCTTCAAGCTAAAGGAGCTTTAGAGTTGGAGTTGGGTTCCCACCATTTCGTTGTTTATTCTCGGATACTCTTCCTTTTGAATATATTTCATTTAACTTAAACTATGTTAAGATCCTATCTTCCCTTGAAGCCTATCGGTTCAAAAAACGTACTGCAGATGTCTGGACTGACACAGTGCTTTAACACTTAGAGCTCACCAGCTTATCCACGAGAAAAGAAAGTTGGATATGCTGCTACCACCACAATCTTACTCACCAGATGTATCAAATGGCTAATGATTTTCACAGAGTTCCTCTATGACAACAGCAGCTAGTCACACTGACGCATCTCTTGAAAACCCTAAACTAGAAAAAGAGCCTCCTGTACTTCGATCCTTCTGTACCAGACTATATGTCTAGCTTGCACACTGGCGTAGACTAAGACCACTTTGAGCTCACGTCACACGACCTGATTTCTTAAGGGAAAGCGAATTCCATTTTTCCAAAGAGACGGAATTGGCCAACCGAGCATATTTTTTTTTTCACTAATTAATATAGAGTGGAGTTTGTTAGAACAGTATAAATAGTCTACGGTTCCTTTCCACCTTTTCGAAATGGTATTTTGTGATAACTGTAAGGCTTAAAGATATGATTCACAATATTAGATTGATCAGCAGCAGACAACTGGGTATGCTCAAGAGCTATCCATCAAGAGGTCTCTTCAAGTACTACACTACATTAAAATTGACCTCCACTACAACTTCTTACCCCACAAATCATACAAAGAGAGATGACGAACCTTATCTTACACCAGCATTTTTGAACAACAAATTGATCAAATCAGAGTCAAATGAATGGTTTGACATTCACGATCCAACCACGGATTTTGTTGTGAGCAAAGTACCCCAATCGACCGAAAAGGAATTGGAAGAAGCTATAGAATCAGCAAATACAGCATTCAAAACATGGAAATTAACCTCGGTTATTAAGAGACAACAGGTTGCTTTCAAATTTGTCCAACTTTTGAGAGAAAACTGGGACAGAATAGCAGCTATGATTGTCTTAGAACAGGGAAAAACATTCCTGGATGCCAAAGGTGATGTATTAAGAGGATTGCAAGTTGCCGAACTGGCTTGCTCTATTCCACAAGACACAGCTGGTTCCACCATTGAGGTTGCCGAAAATATGGAAACCAAGATGATTAGAGAGCCAATAGGTGTGATTGGTTCCATTTGTCCTTTTAACTTCCCTGCAATGATTCCGTTATGGACTTTACCGCTCGTTGTGGCAACGGGTAATACCACGATCATCAAACCATCAGAGAGGGCTCCTGGTGCTGCAATGGTAATTGCTGAATTGGCTGCACAGGCTGGTGTCCCAGAAGGGGTTGTAAATATTGTGCACGGTAAGGCTCCAACTGTTAACAAGATCATCACCGACCCAAGAGTGAAGGCTGTCACTTTCGTCGGTGGTGACAAGGCAGGTAAGTATATCTATGAGACCGCAAGTAAGCACGGTAAGAGAGTACAAGCCAACTTAGGTGCGAAGAATCATTTAGTCGTTTTACCTGATGCTGATAAACAACAATTTGTCAAGGCTGTCAACGGTGCTTCATTTGGAGCTGCTGGGCAAAGATGTATGGCAATTTCGGTTTTGGTATGTGTAGGAAAAACCAAAGAGTGGATCAAGGATGTTATCAAAGATGCGCAGAGTTTGAAAGTTGGTTCAGGTTTTGCAGAGGATTCTGAATTGGGCCCATTGATTTCAAAAGCTTCTTTGAAAAATGCGGAATCAATAATTGAAGAGTCAGTCGAGCAAGGAGCCAAGATCGTGTTAGATGGTAGAGGTTATAAGGCAGAAGGATTTGAAAATGGATACTTTTTAGGACCAACAATTTTAACAGATGTCAAACCTGGAATGACATGTTATGACAAAGAGGTATTCGCACCTGTATTGAGTGTTGTGAATGTTGATACTTTGGATGAGGCAATCAAGTTGGTAAATGATAACAAATACGGTAATGGTGTATCCATCTTCACCAAATCGGGCCCATTCCAACAAAAATTTGTCAAGAACATTGATGTTGGTCAAGTTGGTGTGAACATTCCAATTCCCGTACCATTACCAATGTTTTCATTCACCGGAAGCAGAGGCTCATTTTTGGGTGACTTGAACTTTTATGGTAAAGCTGGATTGACTTTCTTCACAAAGCCAAAGACTATCACTACCTTATGGAGAACGAATAAAGTTGAGGAAGAGTTAAGCGCAACTAGTATGCCTACACATGATTGAATTGCAGTCTTTTATAAACTAATAAACTTACTATGGTTAACGAAATATAGGTGTGTCTGTCAGATTCGTAGAGCCCTGACTATGGAGGTAATTGAAATCGATCCATTAACTTATTGATAAGAAACCTTGAGTAGTAGTTCGAGATATCTCAAAAATACTCAATAGTACGAAAAGAAGATGAGGAAAAAAATTTTTTTTTTTTACTTTCTGAAATTTTTTTTTTGATTTTATGTATTGTATAGAGCGGTATCTATTGAAGTTCAATCTGCAAGTCTACATCTACCACGAAAGACAATGGTCAGACTAAGTGCAAAGACCAAGAGTCCTGTAAAGGCACAGTCTCCAAAAAAGCCAGTAGAACAGAGAAAGAGAAAAGCTGCTGAACCAACCGAAGAGGTCGAAGAAGCTTCATCTTCATCATCAGACGAAGAAGTTGATTTCAAAAGTATCATAAACGATGAATCAGATTCAGAAGACGAAGCAGAAGGAGAGACTTTTTATCAAAGTGCGGAAGAAGGTGATTCTGAATCTGCTGGTGATGAAGACTCAGATGCAGAATTCAACGAATTATTAGGAGAAGAAGACGAAGATGAAGATCTGAGTGATTTAAACAGCGATGACTTCGAAGATGAGCCAAGTGAGGTCTCAAACTCCATCACAGATAGATTATCAAATGTTAGAATAAGAAACTTGTCATCCAAGTCATCAGACGACGAAGAAGAAGAAGAAGAAGGGGTTCGTACAAAGTACTCCGATGGAAAACCAAGGTTGATAAGACCTGAAATTGAACCTGTATACGATTCAGATGATAGTGACCAAGAGAATGCCAATACCATCGGAAACATTCCCCTTTCTGCATATGAGGAGATGCCACATATTGGATACGATATTAATGGTAAGAGAATCATGAGACCTGCGAAAGGTTCTGCTCTTGATCAGTTGTTAGAATCAATTGATTTACCGGAAGGTTGGACTGGGTTATTGGATCAAAACACTGGTACTTCCTTGAACTTGACCGAAGAGGAATTGAAGTTGATCAGTAAGATCCAAAGACAAGAACAAACAGACGAATCAACAAATCCTTACGAACCAACAATTGAATGGTTCACTAGTAAGACTGAAATTATGCCATTGACTGCAGTTCCAGAACCAAAGAGGAGATTCTTACCATCCAAACATGAGGCAAAGAGGATAATGAAAATAGTTAGAGCCATCAGAGAGGGAAGAATTATTCCAGCTGATAAGGTCAAGGAGCAGAAGGAAGAAGATGAAAGAAATTTCGATTTATGGGCCGATAACAACAACGATCACGTTGACCATATAATGACATTGAGAGCACCAAAGTTACCACCACCAACAAATGAAGAGAGTTATAACCCACCTGAAGAGTATTTATTGGACGATAAGGAGAAGGAAGAATATTTGTCGAAGGACCCTTCAGAGAGGGAAAGAAATTTTATTCCAGAGAAATATGGTGCATTGAGAAAAGTTCCAGGTTACGTTGAAAGTATAAGAGAGAAATTCGAAAGATGTCTTGATCTTTACTTGGCACCAAGAGTCAGAAAAAACAAGTTGAATATCGATCCAGAATCATTGATTCCAGAATTACCATCTCCAAGAGACTTGAGGCCATTCCCAATTCGTTGTTCTACCATATACGAGGGTCACAAGGGCAAGATAAGAACCATATCGATCGATCCTTCTGGATTATGGTTAGCCACTGGTTCCGATGACGGTACAGTTAGAGTGTGGGAGATCCTTACTGGAAGAGAAGTTTACAAGATCAAATTAGTAGACACCGAGGAAAACCCTGAAGATCATATTGAAGATTTGGAATGGAACCCAGCGCAAGACATTGGGTTATTGGCTGCCACATGTGGTGAATTGATCTATTTGATCGTTCCACCTATCTTTGGTTACGATATCGAGAATAACAGTAGGTTAAAAGTGGAGAGTGGTTGGGGTTACGACGTTCATGGACAGACCAAGAAGAGCGATATCAACAATGCTGAGAGCGATGACGATGAAGATGATCTGAAACTGACACTAAAGAAGGACGTCACTAAATGGCTCAAGCCTTCAAAAGAACAATCACAAGAAGGTATCACATGTATTGTACAAGGTAAAAAATCGATCAAGAAATTATCATGGCATAGAAAAGGTGATTATTTCGTCACCGTATCACCTGAATCATCAAGCACATCTGTGTTGATCCATCAATTATCCAAACACATCTCCCAGTCCCCATTCAAGAAATCTAAAGGTATCATAATGGATGCCAAGTTCCATCCTTTCAAACCACAGTTGTTTGTCTGTTCACAACGTTATGTCAGAATTTACGATCTTTCTCAACAAGTGCTTGTCAAGAAATTGATGCCTGGTGCCAGATGGTTATCCACCATTGATATCCATCCACGTGGTGATAACTTGGTGGCCTCATCATTCGACAAGAGAGTATTGTGGCACGATTTAGATTTAAGTGCAACCCCATATAAGACGTTGAGATATCACGATAAAGCCGTGAGATCGATCAATTTCCACAAAGGTGGTTTGCCATTGTTTTCATCCGCATCTGATGATGGATCTATCCATGTCTTCCACGGAATGGTTTATGATGATTTGATGACAAATCCATTGTTAGTACCCTTGAAGAAGTTGACGGGACACAAAATTACAAACAGTTTGGGTGTCTTGGATTTGATCTGGCATCCAAGAGAAGCATGGTTGTTCAGTGCTGGTGCCGATGGCACAGCCAGATTGTGGACTACTTAGACATATATAGCATTTCAACAACCAAATCAAAAGAAAGTCATTTTAATAGATAGTATTCACAAAAACATAGCGTCCTTGGAAGTATATGTATCTGCCAGTTCTCCATAATTTTTAAGTTTTTGGATAAACGAAGAGCTCAAAGCTTTGATTCTTTACACTCAGGGCCCCGTTGACAACCAAACGGGGTTCCCCTTATATTGATAATGATTGATATATCGCACAGAGCTACGGTACCACTATACAGTACATACCTATACAACTTACGTAACATAAAAGACAATGAACCAACCTCCTGAATTGCCTTACCGAAACAACCAATATAAGACATCCACCACGTTCATCACGAAACCTGTAGGTATACCAAATAATCATTCGATGCTCCATCCGTATATCAGTATAGCTTCGTAAGTTTCAACAATTCCAACAGTTCAAGCACTCTTTTTAAGCGAAATGGCTCCGAATCCTTCCTGCATTGGAGCTTTTATACCGTCAAATTAACTCACTCACTGATAGAATGACAACTTCATTTGACCAATGGCCACATAAGAAACAATAACCGCAACGACAACGGCGGTCCTTAATAACTCACACGATTGAATCTACCACCCCACCAAGGATCAAGTCTTACCCATTTCAGCTACACCAGCTACTAGAGAATGCCCTCATCTTCTCAACCTTATGTAGACTATACTCGATATAATTGATTTTGAGCCAATTCGACTCTGTTTATAACACCAATGAGATCCCCGCTGATGATAATATGATCGGACGATAACCACAAAGAAGACAATTAAGACCAACGGAACGAGAAACAACATAAACGAATGAGCACAAATCTCTCCTTTCACTCTGCACATATTGAGGTGCCACCTAACAACGGTTGGCAGAGATAGTTGGGTCAATGATTTGGCTTTGATTTTTGAATTTATGATTCTGTCGGTGGTCCAGCTGCTGTTTCTTTAAGTGATACAATGAATGGTTTCAAATGATTCCTTTTAGTATGTCGCCTCCCTTCATATTATGGCTGTATAAGTACTTCCAAGAGTTGATTGTGGAAGTGATTAAGTTGATGATTGGCGCTGTTTGTAGCCTGTTAGTATTCAAAAGGCGAACTCATCTCCCTAATTTTGATGATGCCAAAACCAACTGTTTAATAGTAAACCTCAGACCTCTATAGCTGAACCTCACCACTCCCTACCATATTGGAGTGCCACCCAACAACGGTTGGCAGAGATTGGATCATAAATTCGGGTTCTTTTGGTATGGAGAAATAATAAGAAGACAGTCAGGTTTCAAATTGATTTGGGGATTTTTTTATCTTATTTTTTT
>JAJLSS010000068.1:0-16146 GCA_030567755.1 Nakazawaea pomicola | reverse complement strand
AAGTCCTCTGTGCATGTGGATGAGTCAATAAAAGAAAGCCAGAGATTGAGAACTAAAAGTTTAGCTCTTATAGAACTGAGCAGAACGCAGACCAAAGTTTTCCAGGAGAGAAGTCCGGGAGAAGACGAACAACATCAGCAACAAGGTATTCAGAAGTTTGTCGACAGTGATGTGATGGAAATTCCAGAAATGGTCCAAAGTCCTTTTCGAAAACCAGATAGAGATGAACTACACAAAGAAGAAGGCAAACAAAAATATCATCATCATCAACACCAGCAAGTATCACAACAACTTGCAGATTTTAGAGTCTCAATAGATGAGTATATCAAAGAAAGCCAGAGATCGAGAACTAAAACTTTAGCTCTTATAGAACTGAGCAGACGGCAGACCGAAGTTTTCCTAGAGAGAAGACGAAGAGAAGAAGAACAACGTCAACAACGAGGTATTCAGAAGTGTGTCGACAGTGATGTGATGGAAATTCCAGAAAAGGTCCAAAGTCCTTTTGGAAAACCAGATAGAGATGAACTACACAAAGAAGAAGGCAAACAAAAATATCATGATCATCAACAACAGCAAGTACCACAACAGCCTGCAGATTTTAAAGTTTCAGTAAATGAGTTGCTCAAAGAAAGCCAGAGAATGAGAATTAGAAATTCAGCTCTTATAGCACTGAGCAGACGGCAGACCGAAGTTTTCCAGGAGAGAAGACTGAGAGAAGACGAACTACGTCAGCAACGACAACTTGAGCTATGTGTTGGACTGAAAAGAAGAATAAATGATTTTGATTTGAATCTGGCCAGGAAAAGGCGGCAGGAAGAATTTAATAAGCGGTCGGAATAGCGTTGAGATTACGTTTCATTCAAGATTTTCTATTTCTATATGGTTTGGTGCTATTTTCTGGTTTCACACTGCTATCGCTTCTTTATACTCCTATAGTTTGATGTTGTTATCGTTTTTGATTTTTATATGATTTAATGTTATTTTATGGTTTATGGCTTAGCGCTCAATAATGTACTAATGTAACCCATCATCAAGGATTCCCCTACACACAGTCACTGGCTAAAACATGCCACCCACAACATGTAGCAGAACCTCCACCAACTCATATATATTGGTTACACATCAGGTTAGCGACTGTGCCAATTACAGTTTTTGATTTCCAAGTCATTGACGGACTTGATAACTGCACCTGATCTTGATGAGGTTGATGGCTTACCAGGATTTCTGGCGGATGGTAGCTGCCAAGTAATTGTAAACTACCAACACCGCCATCCCCGTACAAAGAGACATTTCGCAACCACCCAATGCCTCTCCACCACGAACACTCCATCAATACGCCGCCACTCCAACTTTGAAACACATAGTCTTCAAAGAAGGAAAACCTTCAATCGGCAAGTCCTTTCATCCTATTTTGAGAGTGAGCCGAGGGAATCCATATTGGAATACCAGCTGAGCCATTCAGGGGATAATGATTTGAGGTCCTCTGAAATTTCCTCCACCAATACATCGTTCCAGACGCAATTATCCGAGGTTCTTAAATTCGTTGATAAAAACTTCAGGAATTCAATGACAATGATTATTGCCCTATCATCTTTCTGCTCTAATAACGAAGTAAAGGAGGTGGCTCCTCTCAATCCCCAATATACAAGTAACGGTAATGCCCCTTGTGTGACTTCTTCTTCTCTCATTCGGTACGCGTTATAAATCATCTCTAGCAAAGGCTCGTACAGCTCTTCGTCATTACTTGGGCCAAAAGAGGAGTTGGTCGCTTCATTGAACATATTGTTCAACACTGAAGGGAAACCGTACTCCTGTCCCGAGGTCCTTCTAGGTTCTTTGAAATTGAGAAACATAGCAATTCCTGTTTCGGTCAGCCGTGAATCATACTCTCCACCAATGTGAAATTGTATTCCACATAGTATTGCCTTGTAAAACAATGGACTTGACAACTTCAGGTCCTTAACCAAGAAACAGTAGATTGGCAAAAGACCGGCAGATGCCCTTTGAGAATAAAGCTCACCACTTTTCTCATCTGGTACTCCTTTGACCCTTTGAGCAACTGCCACGTTAAATTGGCTCAAAAATTCAGCAAAGTGATGTCGGCTTATATGGAGAAAGTTAGTATTCTCAGGTTTCAGCATGTAGTATTTTTTGATACTGGCGAATGCAACAAAAATGTGAGCAATTGGAAGTCTGAAAGATCCTTTGCCAATTGTTTCCGCCAGCGTGCTACTCAACAGGTCGCGCATGTGACCGACATTTGTCAAAAACCCTGGTAATTGTAGCTGGGTGTCGCTTACCAACTGAAAAATAAGATCTGAAATTAAAGGGTACAGCAGTAGGCCATTATTCTCTGAACTGTCGGTTAAGATATTACCGTATTGCAGATACTTTCTATTCAAATCTGGAATTGTTTCTGATTTGTTATAGCTGCAACCCCAGCCCTTCTTTTGACAATAACTGCATGTGGGATAAGCTTCATCACACTAGAAAGATTCGGTCTGTTAGTATTTATAACAAAATTTCCTAACCATTTTAAGTTATCAGGTTCACAATTTCATCACGTACTTTTATCCGTCGTTTCTTACACAGTGTACAGCCATTTCTGGATTTCGTATGGGTAGTTCTTTGTCTCAACTTCATTGTGTTAGTCATCCATTGGTTTTTCGAATAGTGCTAATAATCAAAATGTATGCTATTGATTCTTGATTTCTTCCTCATGTTAAAGCCATTTGAAAAGTTTCTCCAATGAGCGAACTATTATACGCGCGATACACGCTTGAATGCATCAGACATCAATAGAGAAAAAAAAACTGAGATCTTTTACAAGTGGATGGAGGCTGAGGCTTACCTTCAGAGAGTTTGCTTGAAATGCAAATGCCTGTTTTACAAAGAGGCTGATGGGCTGTTTTTTATCTGCTAGATTTGAGAGGCTGAAGGTATCGGCACAATACAAATTTACGCTGATGATATACACATCAATTGCGACTAGCTAAAGAGTTTTGACGTATAACTTATGGCACTAAGAAAGGTATATAATCCCTCTAATCAACGATGTCAGCTGTGCTCACTTCTTCATCCCCCTCTTGAACGAACTTGCCGCGAACAACAACATCTTCGTCCTCATTATCATCTTCCAACTCCCCAATCTCTTCCAAATTACTCTTGTGCAAATTCTTTTTCAATTCTTCAAACTCTTGCTCGTTTTCCAAAACTTCAACGCCTATAATACCTGCAATGTTCATTATCTCCAAACATTCTTCAGCCTCGGCTAGTTTCATCTCGGCAAAGACCTTATTAACCTCATCCATATCCTCTGTTTTCAAAGCCTGCTGTAAATTTACGGGCAACTGTTGGAAGAGCTCATATCTCTCAACGTCTTCCTTTGATGGTAAATCAACCGTCAACTGGGAATTGTCATCTGTGGATTTCAATTGAATTAATTCTTCCTCTTCTCCACCATTTGCAGCAACTCTTTTAGCTTCCTCTTCCCTTATAACCTTTGACCTTGTTTTGATATGATTGTATGTAAACGAAACTTCCTGCAAGAAAGCCTTTGAAGCAGGATGAGCCTTATCACGAATCCTGCTGATAAATGTACTCAATGACGAAAGTTTGGCATCTTTCGCAGGAATAGGCTTCAACAACTCGTCCAAAAACCTCAAAAATAACAGCTTATACACAATGTTTTTGGCTTCCTTGTTACTATCTTCCAACTCTGCATCGAACGCTGTCATTAATAAGGCATCCTTTTGTTGCTCACAAATTATATAAAGGTGTTGAGCCAAGTATCCATGGATCAGGCTCAAATCATCTTGTGGTATCTTGCTGAATTCCACAGTTTCTTCGAGAAGCTCTAACTCTTCTAACTGGTCTAATGGTTTTGATGGGGATGGCTCCAAGTTTCTTTTCAGACCAGGGGAGTTGATGGTTTCGACAAGCTGTTGTGGATGAGAAGCAGTACCTTTACTCAATGAGACTGGTGCCAGATTCCCCTTGTTAATAAAGGAAGAATTGAAACCTTCTTTTAAATCATCCATCTCAATGTTTTTCAGCTTCTCATCGTGTAATTTAGTCAAAGTGGATTCTTGATCCTCGATCAAGTTGTCGATTTTTACCTTATGCAGTTGTAAAGCTCCACGGATATTTGTATCGTCCACCTCTTCACCCTCTTTTAATAGATTATGTCTCAATTGGATAATCAAATCTTCAATTTGCTCATTGTAAGGAAGGGTATCTTTTGGATCCACTAATTCTGATTCAAACACTTCTTCTTTGTCAAATTTTGCATTCAAAAATGAAAATGCCTGAGATTCATTAGACAAGTCCACCTCAGGCGATTTTAACAAGACATCAACTCTGTCGTTTAAATGGGAATACATCAGCAAATTCACAGTGATCTGGTTGATTTGGGCGTTTCTTTGCAGTCTCTTCTCGTGTATATCTCTTTGCTTCCACTTGATGAAAGACTGCTTGTCAACGTTTGGATGAACCTCAACATCCGAGTCATCGCTAAGCTCAATGTTGTCGAACTTGCTATAATCAATCATTTTTGATTTTGTAATGATCCTGTTTTGTGGTCTGTGGCCAAAATCGTTTTCAAGTGTTGAAGTAAAAAAAAAAATCAAGGGAAAAACACAAAAGCCATCATTTAAAGTTGTAAGACTCTGGGTAGAACATTCTAAGAATGTTTGATATTGAGCAGGTCCAATTGCTGTTCAACATCAACAATGACATTACGGATCTAAAGATCAGTAATAACATATTGTATTTATCCACTTTGCAGGCTGTTTATAGGATAGATTTGAACCATCCAGAGCTTGTCACAGATTTTAATCTAATAAGCGTGGATAATGACCAAATCGAAAATATGTTCCTAGATCCAAAAGGATATCACTTGATAACGAAGACCAAGAGCTTGAATTACCATTACATCAACAGAGACTTCAATCAGTCAAAAGTGTTGCACAAGTTGAAAGGGCTTGATATCACATGCGCTGAGTTTTGTTTCGCTCACTTGGAGGATCATTATGTTGAACTAAATAATTCTGGCTCTGTGTTGGTGGGAACTACTTCTGGTATAATATACGAATTAATAATTGATATTGGCAGTTTGAATAATGATTATTTCCACACAAAATTGGAAAAATTGTTAAGACAGGTCTACAAGAATGATGCTCCGATCAAGGGCTTGCAGATAAAGCCAACAGATACGGAACATTTTAACGTCGTAATAACTACATCGAAACACATAGTGGTATTTCAGAATTACCAGATTGCAAGATTTCACCACAAGTCATCAAATTTTGGGGAATTACAGAAGTTCTCACCGGAGATAATTCAAGGGGGCATCCAGTTATCATCTCACAACTCTAATGTATATTGCTCAGTCACATTGAATGATGATCTTTCTTTATTGAACTCAGCAACACTCAGCCAAAGTAAGTTCAAGATGAAAAACATGGAAAAGGTGAGAGCTATCACATTGACCCAGTTCCATGTTCTCGTGCTATTGGAAACAAAATTGATAACATTCAATCAACTCAGCAACGATTTAGTCTCTGAATTTGAATTAGATCCTAGTGAAATTTTCGTGGGTCTCGCTTCTGATCCAATTGAAAAGACTTTTTGGCTCTTCTCTTCTGCCAACATATATGAAATTTTGATAGAGAATGAATCGAAAGATATTTGGCAAGTAATGTTATCCCACAATCTATACGACGAAGCGTTAGAATCTTTAGAAGAAAATGACATTACCAGAAGAGATTTTATACAAATAAAGAAGGCCGAGCACTTGCTTGAAATTGGGAAGGTTCTGGATGCTGCATACGTAATGAGCATAACCTCCAAGTCAACAGAAGAAGCGATCCTCCTGCTCAAGGACGACCTTCAATCACTGTTAATATACCTTCAAAGTAAACTTTCAAATTTACCAAAGAAGCAATTGATGCAAAGAATTACTTTGAGTAGTTGGATAATAGAACTCCACATGCAAATCATAAACAACAATCAAAATAAGCTTAATAGCTTCAAAAGTGCTGATATATTGAACAACTCACAGAAATCTAACTCAGTTGATGACAATTCTTTGAGTGATCTTAAACAAAAGCAAGCTAAGAGCTCTCGAGACTTCGAAAAGTTTTTGAGCCAAAATATTTCCACGCTCCACAAGCAAACAGTCTACCAAATAATCACATCACACAACAGAAAAGCTGAATTGTTATTTTACGCCAATTTAATAAAGGATTACGATTTTGTTTTGAATTATCATGTCAGCTTAGGTAGATGGCAAGAGCTGCTTAAGGTCTTATTGATTTTGTTCGGTAAGAGTGAGAAGAGCGAGGAGAACTTGGACTATGTTTACAAATACGCTAGTGTATTAATGATGAATGAACCTAAGGCGACAATAAACACCTGGATGAAAATAAACGATTATGTGGACTTAAATTTCAACAAGTTATTACCTGCGATGACTGCATACAATAAAATTGTGTGCGAAACAGTCAAAATTGATGATAATGCGGCTTTGAAGTTGTTGCAATACTTGATTGAGGATAAGTTCAATAGGGACAAGTTAATACATAATACTTATTTGTGCTTGTTAGCTTCATATCCTTTAGGGGATGGAGAATCACAGATACTTAAATACTTGGAGCGCAATGTTGGAGGCGGGTTTAATACATCGGACTCAAAAGAAGTGTTATTCGACACTGATTTCATCTTGAGGTTGTGCAATAAGTTCAAAAAGATCAAGGCCTTGATATATATTCACTCCATTTCGGGGGACTATGAAGAAGCTGTTGATCTTGCTTTGAATCATGATTTGATAGAGCTCGCCACAGTGATAGCGGATAGACCTGGTAAGTCATCAGATTACTCGTTCATCGAGGAAGAGAACGATGAGAGTAACAGACTCCGTAAGATTTTGTGGTTGAGTATAGCCAAGAAATTGATTCACGAGGTATTGAAGAATGATCAGTATTTGGCTCAGAATAAATTTGAAGTCGCAAAAAAAGAGGGCAAATCTGTTAATATCAACAAAAAGAATGATAATGTTCAGAGGGTGTTGAGATATATCTTATCCAAAGCAAACAGCACTGCAAAGCTCATTACTATACAAGATTTATTGGAGTTATTTCCGGATTTTATGGTCATTGACAATTTTAAAGAGGAAATTGTAAACTCATTGGAAGAATTTTCAACCAATTTAAAGAAGTTGAACGACAACATGAACTTGGCATTGAAGACATCCGTCAAGTTGAAAGCAGAGTTGAAAGATTACGAGAAAAATAGGTTTTTGACTGTGGAACCAAAGGAATCGTGTTCGATTTGTAATAAATTGTTGATCACGAGGAAGTTTTTCACTTATCCCTGCTTCCACTCCTTTCATCAGGACTGCTTGGTGGATTGTTACAAAAAAAGTAAAAATTACAAGGTGAAGAATAGGTTGTACATTTTGGAGAAGAAACTACTTAGCTTCAGGAAAGTGGACGACAAAGAAAGCATAAACGAAATCAAGCTGGAAATTGATGACACCTTATGCGCCAAATGTGCCTACTGTGAGCTAAAGATAAGCGAGTTGGATGACGCCTTCGTGCTGGATGACGATGACGACTTTTAAAGGTAAGCATGTATAGAATAAATACTAGCGACTATTGCAGATTCAAGCATAGTAAAAGAAGAATTGTGAAAAAAAAGGAGAACATAAAAAACGTCAATAGGAAAAACATCAATTCGAGATCATAAACAAACCCGAGCCGATAACGACAGGCCATTGAAGATGAATGACGACTCTTTGAAAACCTTCTACCAGTTGAAAACACTAGATCCAACTGATTATACTGCGCACTCGTTGATGTCAGTGGACTTTGAGCCTGGACAAGACTTGAACAAGCAGTACGACTTACTCCAGAAGTTGATAAATTCAGACAGCACACCAGCACAATATGTCAATGGCGTTTCAAAAAAAGATGATATAGAGCCATTGGGGCTCAATGAATCTATGGTGGAGGAATTGCTCGAGAATGATGTCATAGATGATAGCAGAGATCCAGCAAAACAAAAGTATTTCATCAGTTCTGAGGGCTTCGATCCACAACTTTATTTGAACATCCACCAAAGTCGATCAAAGAATGATCTATTTTCCAGATTAGAATTTCTCGAACATGATATAAACGTGAGGCAGAGCAATTTGAACAACGTTTTGCACAGTGAGTTCATAAGGTTTATTAACATCAAAAACTCACTTGGAGACACAATGGATAGATTCAACAAGGAGAAGGATCTCAAAAGTTTCACCAAGTTGGGAGAGACTTTGAAAAAAGCCTCAGATGAATCTAACAACATCTTGTCGCCTCTGATGGTCACGAAGAACAAAGAGTCTATGCTTAGGCTAGCTTTGAACTTTGTCAACGAACACAAATTCTTGTTCAATTTACCACAGAATATCCAAAACGATATTAAGACAAAGGATTACGATTCTTTGATTTATGATTACAACAAGGGAAAACACCAATACAGAAAAGTGATGAACTCCCTGGAGGAGAAGACTGTGTCAGAATCCAATGCCATGCTTCTCAGCAAAATATGGAGTGAGGTTGAAAGCACAGTCAACGAATACAAGAAGCTCACCTGGGATAAATTGAATAATATAAACATTGATAATTTGAGCACGTCGTCCTACAGCATATCTATAAACACCAACAATGATAACAATTACATTGCTTTGATATACAAATTACTAGAGTTGAACGTGGAAGACAATCCTATCATTGAATTTATCAACATTCAACACCATAGCATAGAGAATGAAATTGAAGAAATATACAAGAGTTACCAAAAAAATATTTCCCTTTTACAAAACAATATTTTGAACACTTACAGTCTTGAGTCTGCATCTCCATTGTCATTTTTGATTAGGTTGATGAAGGATGGAAATCATTTGAACGACAGTGACTTGATTTCTGATTTGCCATTAGTTCTAGAGCTTTGGCAATTGATACAGCAGTTTATAAAAAACCTTACTGCTCTTATCGGTAAAATAATCACGTTTAGTTCAATAGTTGATTTTGTTGTCAATGGTGATTTCCTCAGGCAGCACACAGAGTACAAAGTGAAAAATACGGACAGTGAATATCACTCTGATAGTACGAGCATTGAAAGACATTTGAAATTTGAAAACTATGAGGTCACCAAAATGAAAGAACAAAATGAAAAATTAATCTTGAAGATTTGTGATAATTTGATTGTATTTGCCACCAGCACAGTTTCCGACTTTCAAGCTGCAACAAATTCAGTTCAGTACTATTCTAATGAAGAAATAGAAAACACACCTTTGCAATTTGGATTTTTACCACCTTTCACCAACGCTATTACTGCCTCAATTCAAAACATACAGATATACCAAACGATTTCCTCAAATTTTCAGAAGTTGGCACATTCTAAAACAACGATTTCAAGAAACTCAACGGTAATAAATGCTTTAAAGACAACATGTGTGAAGGTGAACAAGTCTTTACAAGCGTCGGTGATATCATTACTCGTTAATGACATGAAGTACTCATACATGTTGGACCTCGATGACGATACCAACTTGATAGAATTGATCGAGTCGTATTACAATTTGTTCATTAAAAAAGCATCAAACTTGGTATTTCAACAGGAAATTTCCAATGACTTCAAGATTCAACCTTCTGAAAACCTTCTTCAGGGTTCCCAGAAAGATTTCTTGAAAAGCTTGAAACTCTTTATAGAAGGAAATTTAAAAAAGAATTTGATCGATGAAAACGAGAATGCGAAATACAAGATATTGATGAACTTCTACAAGTTAAAAAATGACATGAATTCTACGATTTTGGCAAGATATGACCAATACTTCAGATCAAATTTATCACAACAAAACTTGAAGATCTTCGAAATATTGGACAACTTGGAACTTGAGATTTTCGAAAATTTGACAAACCCAATAACGATGGAGATTACCTCAATCTTCAACTCAAATGTGAGGAGCTTGACCCAGAACTCTCCATCTTCAGTGTCTAAGACTATTAAGGAGATAATTTCCATAGTAATAGCTACGAAGGTTAAAACTTTGTTTTTGAGATTACCGGAATTTTTAAGCTACAAGATTCTTTCAAGGTTGATCAACCACATATTTATAAAAATCCAGGATTTTGTCAAATCAAGTGATGCCCTAAATCAGATGATAGTGGATTTGAAATATTTTGAGAATTATTTTGACGATTACATAAAGAGAAACGAGTCACTCGTCAAATCTATTGACAGAATATATGGTATCCTTTCCAATAGAGTAGACTTGAGAAGAGTCACACCACAATTAGACGCTGTCGTGAAAAGGGCCATACAAGATAGCAAAATTGAATTGGAATAAATAGGTCATCAAGACATTTACTCTATACAGAATGACTGTTCATGTAAGAAATTATCACTCTTTTAAGCTTCAGTCTCTTCTTCCAACTCATTAATCCTCTTAATTAACATGTCCATCTCATCGACCAATGTCCTCCCATTCTGCTCGAGTCTATAATCGTCACTGATATGTTTCAACTTAACCATCTCGTAGTACACCTTCAACGCCTGTCCATTCGTTATATCAAATTCTAATCCGCTTTGTTGTTCCTTGTTGTTGAACGGGTATATGGTGTACATGATATCCCATTCAATTTCGTATTCGTGTGTGTAAATGCTTTTTAATTGTCCCAAGAGCCACAACTGTCTCTCCTTCTCGAGAGGCAGTATTGAAACTTGTGCTTTAAATTGTTCTTGAGGATTGCCCATTTTTTTTTCAAAGTTCTTCATCAATTTGTTCCATTTGTAACGGCATTGGATTCTTGACCTTTTTCCGTTCATTTGCTCACTGACCAAAGTCCAATTGATTATCAGTGGTTCATTTTCTTTCTCCAACGTCGATACCATAGAGTTGACAATGGCCCTAAGTATTGTCTCCTCACTCTCAGACCACTTTGAGGATGATCTGTTGTTCCCACATTTCACATAGTTTCTGAACCGATCTCTGCAATCCTCGGGCATTCTTCCCATCAGCCCTCCTATGTATTTCCAATTACCTGGATTTTCGAAAGCCAATTTTCCCAATTCGTGATCATCTTCTGGTGTCCATTTACCTCTTACTTGAAATATATGGTAAGATCTACGCACATGCTTATACAACGAAGCTCTTGTTCTTTGAGGTAACACTTTTTGCAATGACTCCCAAAAATGGTCCTTTTTTCTCTTGTTTGACCAAATCCTTTGACACATTTGCTCCCTTGTCATGTTATTGATTTGGCAAAATGCCAAAATGTAGTTATCAATAGCCTCTACCTCCTCCTTAGAGAATGTCTTGCCCTGTTGGACTGATGAGGGTTGACTAACAGATTGACGTTGCTTGTTCTGCTTCTTTGCTGTTGAACTGGCTGGTAATGCTGTAGAATTTCCACCACTGGTTCCCACGTCGAGATTTTGTATCACCGATGTTGAGCCTGTAGAAGACTGCGTCAAGTTTGTTGAAGACCGGTCCGTGGATGATGTCAACCATGGTTGTGCTTTGCTCACCACATCAGCAACAATTTGAGCATTTTCATTCCTTGTCAATTCCTTGTTCTTCTTTTTATTCTTCCTTTTCTTTTGTTGTGAGGGTTCACCTTTTGTTGTTTTCGAATTGTTTGCCTGTTGAGCGGCAGCAGCAGCGGCAGCAGCAACAACGGCTTGAGCTGCCTGCTCTTGCAAATGTTGTTCCTCATTTATCTTATTTTGCACATGGTGCTGGTGCTGAGGTTTCCTCTGGTGATTCTGCGATTGTGGCCCTTGATGCAGTTGCTGTTGTTGAGAGGACAGCTGGTTTTCCTTGAAATAGTCAGAAACTGTTTGCACATTGATAGGGCCAAATTCATTTTCCAACTCTCTAGCGTTCATGATAGCAGCATGCACCAATTGCTCGTGATCCGCTGTGTGTATATTAGAGTCTAATTGGGCGAGTTCAGGATCGACGTTCAAACTTTCCGTCTTCTTTTTGTATTTCTTTAATCTCTTGGGTGTTGTCGACGAGGACATCCCCTCAGTATTCAAAAATGGCACTTCTTCGTCTGATGTTAACTGATCACCGTTGTTCGTGTTAGAAGGGGCATCTCCCTGTTCCTGATGATGTGAAGATGAATTTTGAGCTGATGCATTAAGCTCTTCCTCTAAAAATCCAGTCCATTGTTGGAACTCATTGAGATTTGTAATCTCATCGGCAAATTGTAGCTTTCTCTTCTTGTGATTTGGTCCTGTGATGATACCCGAAGGGATACCTGCATTGTTAATGTTATTGTTGTTGTTGTTGTTGTTGTTGTTGCTGTTGTTTCCGGTGTTATTATTGTGATTGTCAATATTTCCCACCAACTTTAAGACTGCAGCTTCGACATCAACATCATTGGGCTGATTCTTGTTCCCTAGTTGTAGCAAGGCTCGGGCACCACCAAGCTCATTGCCGAACTCAGCTTCACCCCCTGGAATGTCATGAGGAACAGTATTGTCATGTGTGTTGGGATTATTGATGTTATGGTTCTTGTAATCTTCTGGCATGATGAGTTACCCTGTTGAATGATGATAAGAAAGGTTACCCTATGATCACTTTTTAAGTAATTGTTTACAGCTTCACTTTTTTTGTTTTTTTTCGCTCTTTAAACCACAAAGAAAAGGATAATTGGCAGAATGACACGGGTCAATAGATCTCTCACAGGCTAGATAGATGGAGTAGATCAGATACGGCTCGTTGACGACTACCAAAATTTGAAGTTTAAACGAAAGTGAGTTCACAAGGTCAGCTTCATGACTGCCTCCAAGCATTTCAGCAGTTTTGTGCATTAGAAAGCTACGCAGCTGCTAGAATAGTAAGATTTTACAACAATTCTATCGCGAAGAGTTCAAACTATAATCAACTTACAACAATATATTTATATATTAGAAACTAAATACTAAATAAATACCATTTAGAATTTTGAGAACTTTTTAGTAGCTTTACCACTTGATGAAGAAACCTTCAAGACGTTGAATCTAACGGTCTTTGATAATGGTCTACATTGACCAACAGTGACAATGTCACCGACTTCAACACGGAAAGCTGGGGAAACATGAGCAGCCAAGTTCTTGTGTCTCTTTTCGTATCTGTTATATTTTGGAACGTAGTGCAAGTAATCTCTTCTGACAATGATGGTTCTGTGCATTTTAGTTGAGTGGACGACACCTGATAAGATCTTACCTCTGATTGAGATATCACCAACAAATGGACATTTCTTGTCAATGTATGAACCTTCAATGGCAGTCTTTGGGGTTTTGAAACCTAAACCGACATCCTTATACCATCTCTTGGTTCTTCTGTTAGCCTTGGCCTTTGGGTTGGTGAAGATGTGTGGTTGCTAAAATGTAAATCAGTTAGTACGTTAAACCTCATCATAAATAATTGATGAGTACATCAATGAAAAAAACATGTAATAATATCCATTTCACAATCAATGTTAAGAAAACACTCTTCAAGGAACAGATGATTCTGATCCATCTTGAATTTGGCCTTCGCAGAATCAACATGAAGAATACGGAGCCACCCTTGAATCTCTTATGTCTTGTACTTAATTTTTCACTATTTTTCTTCTTTTGTTCGATTTTGATATCATGGCTTTCAACGTGAGCGCTGTACTCTCTTGTAGATCAAAGCTTTGATGGACCGCTGATGTGAAAACGTTTACCTCGTGATATACGGATATCTTTTAGGTCCTTCAAAAGAATTTTTCATATCATAAATTTTTTGAATTCGTCTTTCGTGATTGATGTGAATTGGATTCTGAATTTGAACTACAACTAAACATGTCTACTTTGATGTACTCTCTTGGATCATGACTTACCTTTTGGAAAGCTCTTTCTGATTGAACTGTTAATTCAGTAGCCATCTTGTCTTATTGCTTGTGATACGTTATTGAGAAAGTAGAACCAGTAAGTATATCAATTTTTTTTTAACAAAACAGAAAAAAGATGGGTTTCGGGAGTGAAAGTGTAAAATTTTCCAGTCTGTAATAAAGAACTGGAGTGCGCTTCATATCAAAAATACTTTTTCCGTCGCTTTTCCGTTATGGCACACGACCAAATCTACAACAAACTTGTTTGTGAAATGCGCGTGACTGCTTTTTTGTTTAGACGAAGACCAAACAAATCTCAGGCTTTATGGTGTTAAGAGGTATCGCCTGGTCAGGTGACTTAAGCTTTCTGCTGGAGTTGAAGCCCTAATTAAGTTCTTTAAATAGAAGCGAAAAGTTTCAGTGGGCGAGAAAATAAAAAAACGGCGTCAGATCTTCGCTTGAAAAATTTAGACACCGAGGAACTGCCTGGTTATAAGCCCTGTAGCTACATACACTAATATGACGCTTTGCTCAACGCGATTTCAGGCTGGGTGCCTGGCAGCTTATGATCGAGACACTTCTCATGACCGCCATGTGCTACCAATTTAGATCGTCTTCCATCCAACAACAGCGGTGAGGCCATGTCTATAGATCTGATCCACTTTTCGTACACTCTTGCTCCTGACTCCACAACGACAATGTCAACAAAAGGAACCACCACAGTTATCACTGCATATATATCACTCCTTGTTTTACGGTTACTATGTAGCTTAGCATGCATCGGGCCAAAAAAGCCAGAAAGTAGATCTAATTGCTGTCACTGAAAATTCACAAATCCCACGCCGCAACTATTTCTACAAGACACAAGGCACTTTGATAAAATCGAGTAAAACAAAAACAAGAAAAAAGGAAAATGTCAAATGCATCTGCAGCGGATCCTTAATTAAGCCTCATCTCACTTTAGCGCATCGCAATTACACAAATCAGATTTTTCAACATATTGTAGGAGCAATGATCCTCTAGATAGAAGCCAACCCTACCCTTGTGGTTTTGACCACTATGGAGTCCAGGTTTATCGAGGTTCAATTTTAAAAACGAATTTCACCTGCGCAAGTTGAATCTTGCCAGCACGGCCTGAACTCTTAAGCTAGTAAACTAGTACATTTATAGTCAACAATAAATCAGTAGCTTGTGTTTCAATCTTTCGAGAACATGCGTTCAATCCCCGAGCGAAAAAGTCAATATACGATCGTCGTCAATTATTTGGCTGATTGTTGTTGAAGGCATTGCTAAATTCAATAGTTGCATTTTGTATATGACATCAGACTAATGCAAGTAATATAAGTTTCTATCGGATCAATGTGTTATTGTCTAAGCAATCTCCTCCTTACACACATCAAAAATTAGTGCTAACATCGCCTGGTCAATATTCGTACCATCAAAGAGAAAATTTTCTATAACCACCATCACAATAGCACCGCAGATCTCAAACCACACCTCTTCTTCTTCTTCTTCATCTAATAGATTTGAAGGCTTGAAGGTGTTCTCTGAATCATATAAAACGAAGGGGTATCGCTCACACTGCTGAAAGTTTGAGTAAAATCATCAACCAGATCTTTTAATCAAACAACCGTAACACACAAAACATGAAATCATCCACAGTCTTACAATCATTAGCCTTAGCAGCTTCAGTGGCATACGCTGCACCAAAGGGACCACCACCATCGGGTTCTGTACCAAGTGGTCCACATCCATCTGGCCCACCACTATCTGGTGTTCACCCAAGTGGTCCACCACCATCAGGACCAGCTCCATCAGGGCCAGTTCCAACTCTTGCTGCACGTGGTTTCCAAGATAATGCTCCTTCTGGTTCACCTCACTCAGGTCCAGCTCCAAGTGGCCCACCACCATCTGGTGTTCACCCAAGTGGTCCACCACCATCAGGACCAGCTCCATCAGGACCAGTTCCAACTATCGCTGCACGTGAATTCCAAGAAGGTGCTCCATCCGGCCCAGCTCCAAGTGGCCCACCACCATCAGGACCAGCTCCATCAGGGCCAGTTCCAACTCTTGCTGCACGTGAATTCCAAGAAGGTGCTCCATCCGGCCCAGCTCCAAGTGGCCCACCACCATCTGGTGTTCACCCAAGTGGTCCACCACCATCAGGACCAGCTCCATCAGGACCAGTTCCAACTATCGCTGCACGTGAATTCCAAGAAGGTGCTCCATCCGGCCCAGCTCCAAGTGGCCCACCACC
>JAJLSS010000067.1:0-16571 GCA_030567755.1 Nakazawaea pomicola | reverse complement strand
TGTCTTCTTTGTGGTTATCGTCGGATCATATTATCATCAGCGGGGATCTCATTGGCGTTACAAACAGAAAGGAATCATAGCCGTCACAAATATAAGGGAATCATGTTGGCCTAACATTGTTGAGTAGAGTGTTTATTAATCGTATCATACATAGAGGCAACAGCTGGATCACCGACAGAATCATAAACTCAAAAATCAACGCCAAATCATTGACCCAACTATCTCTGCCAACCGTTGTTAGGTGGCACCTCAATATGTGCAGAGTGAAAGGAGAGATTTGTGCTCATCTGTTTATGTTGTTTCTTGTTGCGTTGGTCTTGGTTGTCTTCTTTGTGGTTATCGTCGGATCATATTATCATCAGCGGGGGTCTCATTGCTGTTACAAACAGAGTCGAATTGGCTCAAAATCAATTATATCAAGTATAGTCTATAGATGTACCGTAGTTCTATGCGTTATGTTCATTTGTCATAAATATAGGGGAACCCCGTTTGGTTTCCAACGAGGTCCTTTTTGTCGAAAAAGAGGAGATCTGCCAGCTTTTAGATGACTACTCATAGTCGTGTCTCTTACATAAAGTGATATGGGTTTATCGAATTATTGGAATACATACTCTGCTTATCGTATCATTTGATTGGAGCAAATTACGTAAATCGAAATTGCAGTGACAGTAGAACTATTCAAAACATAAAGCTCTCTCTTTTCTTTCTCTGGCTGGTCATTTTCCTTCCCTTTATTTCATTTTCATCATTGTCGTTATCGTCATTATCATCAAAAGCACTTTCGTCATCAAGAAAGCTATCATCATATTCTTCCCTCTCGCTATCAAACACATTCGAACTTTGGTACCGTTTGTTGTATTCTTCAAACTGGTTAAAAATCAACTTTCTGGAGATTGGGAATGAAGACGGAGGTGATGATGGAGACCCATCTTGAATTTGAGATACACGTGGTTTGACAGAGACCTGTTTTGCCATATCATAATCTTTGTCAAATGTATGTACTTCATCGTTCATTTTCAATTGGAGGAATTTCTCGTTCAACATATTACAACTTGAACATTTCTTGTAATGATCCAAGTTCAATTTGGACTTTCCCCCTTTTAAAATTTCTGTATGCTTCACTATCTCGGAGGAAGCTGAGTCATCATTATTCATTATTGGCAACACTTTGTTATGGAATATCACTTTGATATTGTTGAACAAGATGTAACGACCTTTAACTTTGCCAATGTTGATCTGAATCGTTGATACAAATTGCTTTTCTTCCTTGTTTAAAAGGTAAGAGCTCTTTCTCAAAAACGTCTTCTCGTCATTTTCTAATCCCTCAGACAGTAAATTGAACTTGAACACCAAGCAGTCTGAAACATTCTCTTGATCATTTATAAGTAGTAATTGCAATATAAAACATTCTGGAATAATATGACCTGGGAAACTTCTGTTACTAACAGAAACTTTGTTTTCATTCAAATTCGAAATCTCTCTCTCGATGAAACATTTATCCAAATCGATATTCCCCACATAAGGGGATTCCTTTGAAGAATTGGCTCTACCTTCTGTATTCTCCCAATTGTAGTATATCGCATCGAATTGAATGGTATTTCTAGCGTATTCCTTATTTGAGATAACCACCCTGTCTGTAACAGGATCATACTCTGTGATCACTAACTTAGCAGTGAAGGAAATCGGATTGGATGGGAAACCAGATGTCCGTCCCGTCAATAATGACTCTTGGAATGATGATGTCAATGGCAGTGAAGATCTTCTCCTTCTTTTGTTTATGAAAGAGGAAGATGGTGAAGACGAAAAATTGGAGTTGGGGGAAGTGATTGGTGTGGTACAAATGGAAGAAGGTGATTCACTGTAGTGCTGCTGCTGTGATTTCAAACTGCAAGCGTCGCCAACGTATAAAGGTGTCACAATTGAAGAATCAACAGATGCACTGATCTTTATATTGTCCTGATCCAACAACTTTTGACATCTATAACAATACTTCTTGTCCAGATCATCTGCACTTGACTCATTTTGTTCAGTAATCGAATCATCAGGTGACAATGATTTCGACGCTGACGACAATGGGAGATTTGACAAAGATGATTTCCTTCTTGTTCTATAGGGAGATGCCGAATTGAAATATGGTTTCAAGCTATTATCCATAGAAGATGATGCGTACTTGGGGAGCACCGGCATTGCAAGTTTGTGGGATTAAGATAGCGCTTATGAGGAAAGTTCTGAATGGACCTCTTTCTCACCTCTGATGATGATGGTCTAAACAATGAGAATATTTCAATTTTCCATACAATTTTTTTTCGTCTTTGATTGTCAATTCACTAAGACAAAAAAAGCACTACCTGTGATTCATTCGAAAACCACACTGGTTCAACATAAAGAACAGCAGCTCTTGAATTGAAGGGAAGTGGAGTTGTGGAAGACACATTCAAGACCCCTCTCAGATGTTCAAATGTGTGTGTCTAAAGCTGTGGCGTTTGATCACAGTTTAGAGCTCCACAGATCTGGATCGGTCTAATCAAATCATGTTTTGTACACATCTTTTGGATGAGTAATTCCATTAGATATAGATTCAAAACAATGTTACGAATGCAAGAGCTATCTTCCATCATTACTTTCAAATAGAATTGGAGGCTTCTCTGGCATTTATCTGTAACGATCTATGGACATTAAGCTAATAATGTAAGCAACGGTAAATGAAGAATAAACCGTATAAATAGCTAGACAGCTCATCGAAATAAAATATATTTCCTTTGGTGTTAATCAATTGATTGAACTTGAAGCCAATTGAAGAATTGATGAGAAGGGGAGTATTGAAGCAGGTATGTTTTGATTACATTGATCTACAGAATTGGCCAAGTTTATCAAGTACCAATACCAGCGCTAATTCCAAATTGATAGAGGAAGGTGGTTTTGTATCAACAGAATGATAGTTTGACATTGGACCTGCTCAAAAAAAGGTCTACATCTTTGAAGTTACAACCCATGGTAAGATTGGGGCCCGCCATTGAAGTATCTGAAAAGTCAGCTTGTTAGAGTGTCTTTTTTATACATCATTATTTATCTACAGAACTATTAGAAAAACACCAAACAATCATTAGGCACAGAGTACACCAGTACTTGAACGTTGGCCTTGTTGCTTTTGTTATTGTAATCGTAGCTCATTACTGTCATCTATCACATTTTTCTGACTTTAATCGTGAGCCTCAAAAAGTCGAGGGCCATTATTTTTTTTTTTAGAGCCACTTCTTTGGTTTCACTTTAAAACACTCTCGCTCAAGTCGATAAACACAGAGATTCGATAACTCTAAATTCGACCAACATGAGATCTATAAATTCACACAGTCTACTAGTATGTGCTTTCAAATTCAAAATACATATAATCTTGAAATAATGGAAAAGACTAACTTACTAAACGTAAATTTACAGTTGATAATATTGGCATCAGGAACTATTATAACAGGATGTCTTAATTCGATATTCACGAAATATCAAGACATACAATGTGTCGACCACTGTGGGGATCCAGAGAAGGAAGAACAATTTGAGCAACCAGTACTACAGACATTGCAAATGTTCCTAGGTGAAAGTTTATCGTGGTTGGTATTGTTATCGATACATTTATATTCAAGATTACTACAAAGCCCAACGATCTCGAATGAATACGAATCCATTGACTCACCGACCAAACGTGAAATTGGTTTCAAGACAAGTTTTCTCTTGGCCATTCCTGCATGCTGTGACATTTGTGGAACAACTTTGATGAATATAGGGTTGATATACACTCCTGTCAGTATATATCAAATGACAAGAGGTTCTGTGGTTTTGTTCGTTGCAGGTATGTCATTGGTGTTTTTGAAGAGGAAAATTACGAGACTTGAATGGCTTTCTTTATTCGCGGTATCACTTGGTGTGGTGATTGTTGGATTAAGTGGTGGTAGTAGTAGTACTTCAAGTAAAAAGACACCACTGGAAGTTGTTTTTGGTACTTTTTTGATATTCATTGCCAATATCTTTATTGCATCTCAATTCGTCGTTGAAGAGTTCATCATATCCAAATTCAATGTTGTTCCTTTAAAATTAGTTGCATTTGAAGGTACGTTTGGTGGTCTGATTACTTTTATCATTATGGTATTAGGATACGTCTTTGTTGGTTCAAAAGCGGAAGGTGCTAAGGGTCCATTTGATATTATCAATGCATTCAATCAAATGTTTTCTAACAATGTGATTCTCTACACTTCTGTCGCCATCATGATATCAATCGGATCATTCAATTTTTTTGGAATCTCAATCACTAACAAATTGAGTGCAACGGCGAGATCAACAATTGACACTTGTAGAACACTTTTAGTTTGGATGGTGTCAATTTATATCGGTTGGGAGAGTTTCAAGTTCTTACAATTCTGTGGGTTTGTATTACTCGTTATTGGCACTTTGATTTTCAATGGGGTTGTTGATTTGAATGATTTGTTCACCTTGCCAAAAATTTTAACAGTTGACCAACCAAATAATGCCAGAGTCATTGATAGTATTGATGAACAGATTGAAAGATATTAGGGTCTGCTGCTACACTTCTACTTGCACAATAAACGTCGTTTTTTTAACTCTCTTTTACTCGTTCCCTGTAAAAAAGTCAACTCGTAGAGAAAGCACTGTTTCTGCTCCTATTTTATTCTTCTGCAATCGACAGAAACCCTGGTATGGGGAAATTCTAGCTCAATGAGTCATATACCACGAACGATACAGCATCGATAGGTGTATCTTTGAGTGTCAAATTGCATTGGAAGAGGTAAAGCAAGCCACTTTCAGTTAAGTGAGATTCATTTTGGTAATGGCCGTAAGTTGGATTACTATAGCATCGATTCAAATCAATCAATTTGATAAATTCCTGATTTTTTTTGCAAACAGATCATTTTCTTCTGTTAAAAAAATCTCAAACTGGGTGAGTGAGTGAGACAGATTCAAAAAGATATATATGTCTACCATTAGCAGTAAATTACATTATATGGCCATTGTAGGTCTCAACCACAATTGATGTGTCTCTACCAATCCAAGTACTGATGTGCTCTGTTAAAGGGTACTTACCAGATCCTTGTAATATCCTCTCTTCTGTAAGCTGTCGACTTTAAATGTAATTAATGGTTATCATTTTCTATAATGTTGTTTTTGTGACAGTTTCAATTTAAAATCCGAAAGGCCAAAAACCAAAAAAAAAAAAAAAGCACACACAAAGAACAACAGCATTATCGTCTACCAATTATTGGCAAATCGTCATTACAATCAATCAATCATGGATCAACTCAACTCACAACAAAAACTATTCAAGTTCAATCTATTCAAATTACCACAATCTCTGACACTAAAATCAGTTGGAGTCTATCTTTCTGGTGCATTAGTAAGTTAAAACTCTTTCAAAGACACATATTTTCGTTCAACATATATACTAACTAATATCATCATAGTATGCAATTGGATTCTGGGCATTAATCGACATCGCCGTCTTTTCCAAAACAGTCAATGCCTCAGTGGCCCACGTCAGTTTCATTGACTGGTTGCCATTCATATCCTCCTCTATCGGGATGTTGATTGTGAGTTCAATCGAAAAACTGAATTTAGTCAGTGGGAACGATTCAAATAGTTATGGCACCGATGATCAGACTAAGTTGAATGCAAGATTGGTGTTGTTCATAGGTTTCAGTCTCTTACTGCTCGGGTTCAGTGGCAGTTTCCTCGTTTTGATCTTAAAATATATCGTCAAAGGTTATAATACTCTCCCAACGATATGGATGGGGATTGGGAATATCGTTAGTAACGGGAGTGTTATGTTGAGTTGTGTCGTGCTATGGATTGTCCAGAACATTGAGGAGGACAATTTCAATTATTCATTAGCGTTATAGGCATGAACTGTTGCTGTTGTTAATGAAATCTAATAGATGTGAGGCAAGCTTCAACCTACTCTGTAAAACCGTTGTAATTGACCTGCTTATATCTTTTCATATACTAATGGTATCATTCAACACCATTTATGAATATACTGATTTACTGTATTTGAGAAGTATACCATTGGTGGTAATTACGATTAGTCTAAATGTTTACTTCACTCAAAAAACAGGCGCACATCCTTACTCCACTATTTTTCCAACACCTCATCAGCTTGCAGCCATTGATAATGAGAGATTAAATAGGAAACTAGAAATAAACTTCATAAAACTTGTGCAAATTGGAATTACACTGAAATCCACAACATTTCCTCAAATTCAATATTGGTTCTCCATTCTCATACATCTCAAACACTTGCTCGATATCGTCATCACCTTCACGTTCACCTTCACCTCCTAACTTGACTTTGATTTTCTTCAACTTGGAACTGTTCGCCAGTTTACGGAAATGTTGAATACATCGTCCACAATATAAATGCCCACAATTCTTACTGAAAAAGATCTTCTTCGAATTTAACATCTCGGATTCGGTATAGTCTTGGGAATACTCATATGGAGCAGGGGCCCTTTTTTCCTTGATAAGTTCGATCAACAGCTTTGACGATTTCGGATGCAATTCTGGTATCCCTTCACCTAGCTCGACACCACACTGGATACATACTGGTAGCTTATCTGAATTCAAACCATTGACACATCCTATATTCTCTTGCTGCTTTGTGGATTTCTTGGCTAGTAGTTGTTTCTTATAATTCATCGAGAATTTCAATCTCTTTTCAATACGGGCATCGTTATCCAGTGATTCTTGCTCTTGCACTCTGTTTATCCAATACTGAGTCTCATAATCCTCAGAAGCTGAACGTACTCCAGTGCCATCGCTACCAGCTCCTCTTGGATGGTAATCATCATCTGTTTCACTATCGTCATTTCTGAAGAACAAATTGTTGATGTTTCCCGAGTATAGCATACCTGACAATCCAAATCCATGAGGCATAAGCCCCCATAAAGTTCTCCTCATCTGGGTATTGGCATTTCCACCACTTTCATTATTACTGGCATGTCCATGACGACGGAACCGTTGTCTGATTTCCTGAGCACGTCTTCTCTCAGCTAAACGCCTTTCACGATAACTTCTTTCCATGTCCAGTGTTGATCGTATTCTAGTTGTGTCGCGAGATCTGGTGTTGGGGAATGATCGTTGTGATCTAGGGCTTAAACCGGCGATTGGGAAAGTCCTTCCAGGTGCATGTAGCACACTACGTGTGGGTTGAATCTGTTGCTGCTGATGATGTTGTTGTAAGGGGTGTGGTGCTTGTCTCAGTGATTGTGGTGGTGGACCAGGTGGCGGGGGTAAAGGTGTCAGGTTTCGCACTTCCACTATCTCTATTTCTTCTTCTTCCTCTTCTTCTTCTTCGGATGGGAGTTCTTCAACATCAATCACATCTTGAGGTTGCAGTGAGTTATGCTGTTGTGGGGGACGTACGAGTCTCAGCCCTTGTCTTTGTCTGACACGTTGCCTTTGTGGCAGTACTCTCACTTCTGATATTATCTCCAAATCGTCATGATCGTTGGTTGTCGAATTCATGATGTTGTTCCACAAAGAAGTGGCAATATTGATCTATATTGTCCTAGTATGTAAAGCCTTTGTTTTACTTTTTTGTTTTATTTCTGTCTCTATCTTTTTTTTTTTGCTCTTCCAGTGTGATTTGAAAGTAAATCCGTTATTGGAGACGATTTGGTGCAATTATCAAAGAGGCGGGCAAGTACGTACTAGAAACCATATCGGAGCTTACAACATAAGAATCAAAACAATAATGGGATTATATATGTAAAAATGATAAACAATTAAAAAAACCTATAGAAAAGATCGAGGAATACGACAAAACCACATTATGCGATTGTACATCCTCTTCAATGAGAGACTGATCAAATCGCACAATATTTTTTATGATACAGAACTTTGATGATGAATGATGTTGGATGATGTTTGATGGAGCTGATGATAATTGAAATCAACAACTTATAAACCACTTCTCATGTAACGACCAATGACTATACAATGGTCTCTTTCATAAGGCTCCAAAGTCAATTGCTCTAAAGGTTTGATTCTTTCTTCTCTCAATTTTTGTACTTCTCTGGCAAAGACAGTTTCAGCATCAACTGTTGAGTCGATACAGTTAGCTTTAATGGAGATAACAACACCACCTTGATCTTTCAAGAACAAATGCGAGTTCAATGCAATAATTCTGGCTTGATCCGGTTGGGCAACATCGGCAAAGACAGCATCGACCATACCGATCAACATTCTGTATTTTTGTGGATGTCTGGCATCTTCAATGATTGGGATAACATTTGGTCTCTTCTTGGCCATACCGATCAATTCTCTTCCTGGTCTATGAGAGAATTCAACAGCGTAGACTAAACCTTCTGGACCAACGACATCGGCAACGTGGGAAACGGAAGTACCTGAAGCGGCACCCAAATATAAAACTTTCTTACCTGGAGCAATGAATAATTCATCTAAACCACCCATGATACCAGCAGCCAATTTGGATCTGAAAGGATTCCAAACTCTATATTCGACTTTAGTGGCTGGTGTAGATTCATCTTTGGAAGCTTCTTCAACGGAAATTCTCTTTTCTCCGTATACTGATTCTCCTGGTGCTGTGTTTCTGGTGACCAATAAATCTTCTTTACCACGGGCAATGAAGACACCGGCATGTCTATGTGGTTCAATAACAACCTTGGCACCTCCACGGGCACCACCTCTGGCACCGCCTCTAGCACCACCTCTACCACCTCTGGCACCACCACGGCCTCCACGGTCACCACCTCTACCACCTCTTGCACCACCACGGCCACCGAATCCACCACGGGATCCACCACGGTCACCTCCAAATCCACCACGGGATCCACCACGACCTCCACCGAATCCACCACGGGAACCACCACGGCTACCACCGAAACCACCTCTGGATCCACCACGGGAACCTCCTCTTGAATCACCGAAACCCATTTTGTATTTTAATTAATTTTATTAGTTATGTATATGTGCTGTGTTGTTTAATGTCACTGATGATAATTGATCTCTCTAAAAGAATAGCAATTATCTATATGAAGACAAGTGGGGATGACAAATGTGAATATATGGGAAGTATATGTAGATATACAAGTGATAGCTAATTGATATAAATCTATCTCTTCTCTACTTTCTAGCTCTATAAATTTTTTTTTTTTTCTTATAAAAAATTTTTCACATAAAGACAGAAAAGAAAAAAAAAATTTAATTTACTTTGGAGAAGAGTCGTGTCAGATATGCTCAATACTCCATGATTGGGCTATTACTGAAAGGGGAAGTCGGTCTCTTATCGATAAAATATCTTCACTGAGAAAAAGCAAACAAGATCAGATCAACAAAGGATAAAAGACAAGATAGATAAATAGATCTAAATAGATCGATAGACTGATAGAACTTATAGATACAGATCATGTCTAGTTTGAACAAGAGATATTTGAACTCTCTTTCAAAATACCCGTTATTGACCAAATCAATCACCTCATCAATATTGGCCATATTGAACGAACAAATAGCATCGATCATATCTAAAGATACCAATTATTACAATGCTTATATCCCGTTGAACACTAAGATCATATTAATGCTGTTGTATGGAAGTTTAATAAGTACACCAATATCCCACTATAGTTATATCTTGTTAAATAAGTTGGTTCAGCCAGTTGGATTTAGGAGAAAATTGTTACAATTATGTATCCAGTTGATCACTATTGCACCGTTGTTATCAAGTGTGATGATTAGTTACATTACGTTGATTAACACACCGATTGGTGAAGAAAACAGATTGGAGAGAATCAAACAAAGTTTGAAGAACAATTTGTTAAAGATATTGAAGAGTAGTTGGGGGTTGAATATTGTTAATTTGATCATCGCACAGAATTTCATCAAACCTGAATTATGGGTTGTGTTTTTCAATTTCAACTTCTTTGTGTTGGGTACGTATCAAAATACCTTGTTGAAGTTGAAGTTGAAGAAGGGCAAAGAGGAATAATAAGAATAATCGCTTATAGAGAAATTGTAATCGGCTAATTGAGATTTGCACACTGTAAAAATTTCATAAATAAAAATAATTCGCGTTTTTTTTTTTTTAGCTATACAATTTTTTTTGTTGTTGTTGTTTGATTTCAGGTACAACTTATTTTATTTTAGAACAAACCACTTAATTACAACAATATCATAGCACAACATTATATCATCGTAGGCTACAACATTTCCAGCATATCACAGCATACCATAGCATTATATAATACATCACAACATGTCCAGGTTGAAAGAAGCATTGACAATACCTAGTCCAAAAAGAATATCTTCACTTACCTCCTCTTCAGGAGGTTCTTCAGTGATACATGACCTCAACAATAACAAACATTCATCTCCTATACTACCTTTAAACCAAATAACAACAATGGAATCAAACATATATAGACAACGATATGAAACACAGGGTGATGATGATGATGAAGACGCTTCTAATTTTTTAGATATGAATGATGATGAAGGAGATATAGAAAAATTATTAGACAATTTACCTCCATCTCCCCCTTCATCACCTCCAAGAGAGCTATTGCCTGACAGATTATATGCATTATACGATTTCGAAGGACCGGATCCAAATCATTTGGAGTTACATAGGAATGATCCAGTAGAGTTGTTAAACGATGAGGATAATTATTGGTGGCTTGTCAAGAATTTAAACAATTTTGAAATTGGATTTGTACCACTGGAATTCTTGGAGAATTTTGAAGAGAGATTGGCAAGATTGAACTGTTGGAAAAATGAACAACATGAAAAGACCAAGAAGCAAGATATAATGGATGAGATTGATCAAGATCATATAATATTGGTGAATGGGGATAAATTAATCGATTTCAATAAAGTACCCAGTTTTCACAACAGACAGATAAAAGTGGCATTCAACATTAAAGATGAAACTGGAAGATCGGAGATCTTGTCAGAAATTTATTCGGATTATACACCATTGGTGATAAACAAAAAGGAGAGTTATCTATCAAATCAAAATTTCCTTGTGAAGAGTTTGGATGAATATGATCCTAAGAAGAGAGATTCGTTGTCATCTGAATCTTCGTCAATGTTACCACCCCAATTCATTTTCAAAGAAGATTCAATAGGAAGTTTCAGTTCTGATACTGATTCATCGCCTATATTGAACACAGAATACAAAACGCCCTTACAAAAAAGACCAACAAAACATAACAAAGCAAAGGAAACTAAGGAAACTAATTTGAACAACTCGATTCAATTACTAGATGACTACATCAAAGAGCAAAGTATGATGGATGATGATATAACACTACGAAATGACGATGATGAAGAAGATAACCAATCAAGTAGTGAGAGTTTATCAAGTAGTAATAATTCAATGGCAAGGACAAATGAGACGCCGTTGACGAGTGAGAGTTATTTGAATAACAATGATAGTATGATTAAAGTGGCGAAGCGGTATCATCCTTTTGTGCACGAATTGTTTGATGACTTGCTTCAAGAGATTGAAGAGTTAAGTGAAGAGTTACAAAAGTTCTTATAGTTAATATACCTCTATCAGCCATTCATCACATACTCTAGAGATTCTTTTTTGTACAGTGAGTGAGTGACACAAAAATTATTGTTAGCGATCGCGAAGAGAAAAAAAAAATTTTTTTTTTTTTTTTGTAGTCAATTTTTTTTTTTTAAGCACAGACAAGCAAAGTATTGTAAGACAAGACAAGAGACCAGATACAGATTGAATGATACATTAAAGATGTCTTGGACACCCAATGAACAGCTGCTACAACAGCTCACCCACATCTTGCAAGGGACGTTGTCTCCCAATCACCAGGAGAGATCTCAGCTGCAACAACTGTTAGAACTGGCAAAGCAACAGCAAGATTTGAACAATTACTTGTTGTACATCTTAGTCCAAAGTGGTGATGTCAAACCAGAAATTAGAGCTAGTGGTGGGTTATTTTTGAAAAATAATTTAAACAGGAAGAATTTAATTGATCCTGCTTTATTGGAAGGGATTTTGAAAGGGTTGGTGGATTCCCATGTCCTTGTGAGGAACATCACAGGTAATGTGATAACTTCGATATTCAGTCTTGTTGGATTTGAAAATTGGGCAAATTTGATACCACAGTTATTGGAGTTGAGTGAACTGGGACAAGAAGGTGCGATGAGTGCGTTGTACAAAATTTGTGAAGATTCACTGTACAAATTAGATAAGATCAATTCGAACCCATTAAGTGTGATGATCCCAAAATTGATTGCATTGTTGGATTCAAATAATAAAATTATAAAAGCACAACTGATACTTTGTATCAACCAGTTCTTCAAGATGATGTCACAGAGTTTGATGGCGAACTTGGATTATTTCATGGAGAAATTGTTTATTCTTTGTAACGATGGTGATGCCGTTGTTCGTAAGAATATATGTTCTGCAATGGCTTTGATCTTGGAGACAAGGCCTGACAAAGTGTTACCACATTTGGACGGGATATTGAACTATTGTATCCATTGTATCAATGATGATACAGATGAAGAAGTGGCTTTGGAGCTGTGTGAATTTTTATTAAGTTTGTCAAGTGCTGAGATTGATAAGAAATTCATCGTGCCGAAATTACCATTGATATTGGAAACTTTGTTGAACAAGATGGTTTATTCAGAGTTAGAAATTTTCATGATTGAAGAGATGGATCTGAAAGATGATTCTGAAGAAGATAAGGATACCGATATCAAACCTACCATAGTGAAATCAAACACACATACCGTGACACAGAAGTCATCCACGACGAAGGAGAGTAGCGACGATGATAGTGACGAAGATGATGAAGATGATGAGGATGGAGATTTGTCCGAATGGAACATCAGAAAATGTTCAGCTGCTACATTGGACGTGTTTGCCAGTTTAATCCCTGAAGAGATCATATTGATCGTGTTACCACTTTTGAAACCACGAATCACTAGTGAATTCTGGCCAATTAGAGAACTGCTGATCTTGGCATTTGGCGCCATTCTGGATGGATGTCTTGAATTCTCGAGGGATAGCCTTCCGGAATTAGTGCCGTTTTTGTGTGATCGATTACAAGATAAAGAACCAAGGGTGAGACAAATCACATGTTGGACTTTAGGGAGGTATTCTAGTTGGATCTGTTCAGAACTGTATCAAGGTGGTGAGTACAAGAATTATTTTGAAATCACTTTCCAAAATATTATGACATGTGCTTTGGATAACAAGAAGATTGTGCAAGAGCTGCTGTGTTCTTCGATTGCAAATTTCATTGAGAACTGTGAATTTGAGTTGGTAAGTGACTTGGTCGAGCCAATCTTGAAATTCTTCAACAGTTGTTTTGATAAGTACAAGAGGAAAAATTTGATAATTTTGTACGATTCTATACAGACATTTGTGGAAAAGATTGGTGATGTATTATCGTCGAGACAAGAGTATATCAACTTGTTATTACCACCGTTAATATCAAAATGGCAATTACTCAAGGATGATGACAAAGACTTGTGGCCGTTGTTGGAGTGTATGTCCAGTGTCGCACTGTCATTGGGCGAACTGTTTGCCCCCTTTGCCGTGGACGTTTATTCTCGTGCTTTCAAAATCTTGCTGAATTGTATCGAACAGGACAAATTATTCCAAATCCAATCAAGTGTTGAGAGCCCTGAAAAGGATTTCATGGTCACTTCGTTAGATTTAATCGATGGTTTAGTACAAGGTTTAAAACAACACGTGCTGGCATTGATCTTGCAGCACGACCAAGGTTCGAAGTTTACATTGATGCAATTATTACTCTCTTGTTTTGAAGACCCAGTGGACGATGTGAGACAGAGCTCATTTGCCTTGCTTGGTGATTTATCGATTTTCACACTGAACGAAATTGTGAAACCATATTTGCATTTGATAATAATCACCATTGGGAATGAGATCAACAACCGTAATTTCAACAGCTCACTGGTTGTCAATAACGCAGTATGGGCGTTGGGTGAACTTGCATTACGTTTATCACATGATGATTTGGCCCCATATTTGGCCAATTTAATTCTGGTTTTGTTACCATTATTAAACTCTACGGATGTTCAAAGCACAGTTCTAGAAAACGCAGCAATCACAATTGGTAGATTGCTGATCTCGTCGCCTTTGGAATTGAACAATTTTGTTGCTGATTTTCTTTTGATTTGGACCACACATATGAAATTCCTCGAGGAGAATGAAGAAAAAGAAACTGCATTCCGTGGGATGTGTAATGCACTTTTGTGCAAACCTGTTGAGCTCAACAGTATTCAGTTGAAAAGATCAATGGGGAAATTTGTCGAATGTATTGGGTACTATGAATACCCTGGAGATGAGTTATATCTGGTGTTTGCCAATTTGTTAGCCGGGTACAGAAGTTTGATAGGGGATGATGTTTTCGAAGCACAGGTCTTATGCCATGTGGATGAAGGTGCTAGACAAGTTTTGAAATTGAACTATAACATCTAGCTTAGTTAGTGTAGTCTAGTCAAAGTCGAGCCAACCACACACCCTCATCATCAAAGCGTGTCATGAATAAATTGAATAAATAGATATATAGATTTATATAGATACATAGGTTCAATATTTTGCAAACGAAACGTAGAGTTTGGTACAATCGTATATTCGATGGAAAATCATTGCCCAGTCCACTGAGATCTGTGTACGGTTTTTTCAATCAGGGGCTGTTTCGATAAGAGTTGACCACAAAAACAAAAACATAATCAAAAACAAAAAGTATTAAAAAAATCCCCAAATCAAATTGAGACCTGATTATGTTTTTATTACATGTGTATACCAAAAGAACTCGAATTTATGATCCGATCTCTGCCAAGCGTTGTTAGGTGGCACTTCAATATGGCAGAGAACGGTGAGATTCAACTATAGAGGTTTGAGGTTTTTATTCAAGCAGTCGGTTTTTGGTATCCTCAAGATTTGGAAGATGAGTTCTCCTTTCAGATTCAAACATTACACCATTATAGTCCAGTTGAGTTGCATTTGGTGTTGTCACTACACGAGGTTAAAGACCGTGATATGCCATTTGAGATCACCAACATAATTGCTGGAATCCCAACTAAATCATCAATGGAAAATATAAACCAAGAGTTCAATGTTTAAGTCCAATCAATGAGCGGATCTCTGCCTGCCGGTGTTGGTGGCTCATCACTTTGGCAGAGAGAAGTGAGACTGGGCGCTCTCTTGTTGAGTTGGGTTTGGTGTCATCATCATACAAATTCTGTCTTATTTTGGAATCACGTTTGGAATCTCCAATCATAATATCAGTTGAGTCATATTGCGTCACGTCCCACTTTAAGAGAACAGAAGCGCTAGTTAAGTCGGTTTGGAAGGTGAAGGTCTTAAAATCGGTGGGATATAGCAGAGTTGTTATTTATGCTGAACTTCATGAGATATGTTAAGTCAGTGGTTTTGGACATCCTGTTGAATAAAGTGTATATCGTATAGTTGTACCGTAGTTCTGTGCGTTATATTCAATTACTATTAATATGGCGTAAACCCCGTTTGGTTTGGTCCCTCGGCAAGGGGGTGATTATAAAGTATAGATAGCTTTATTCTTATTGTAGCTCTGCTCATTAGGTTATCTGAAGATGCTCTAGTTTTTCTGTGAACTGACTGCGACTATGTCAGTGGGTGTGCACCAGAGTGTGACATCTACAAGGAGTATACGTCAAAATGTTACGTCATATCAGATGAGAAAGAAAGGAGTAAGGGAATTTGAATTGATATCTATCCGGTTGGCTTCAGCTTCAGTCCAATCCCAGCTGGTTTTGTGAGTTCAATATTATACGCTAGTAGACAGCATATTATTTCGTGAATCTAGATTTATCAAAGACATAGAAGCATCAAATAGACTTCGTCTCTCGATTTCGATTCATTGATATAAAAACTAAAACAGTTAGTTATTAAGGACTCCTTGACAGACGGAGAAGGAAAAGATCTTGCATAAATGATAGGGAGGTGGTGGATTACAGACGGGAATTCAACCACTTACTTGTTCGTCAATTGAAGGTCAGAATTAACCCTTTCAGTTAAACATGATTTGATTAGTTTTTTTTTTTTTGCAATATTTTTGTTGGTTGTCTATACAGTCGAAATTCGGGGATAGCACACTGTTTAAATAACTAAACATATCTTTAGTTTGTAGCACTACATGTGTGTTTTAGTGCTAGTCGCATGACTTATACACCACTTCTACGGGATTTTTACTCTTTTACCATAATCTACCTCACTAGGGAGTATATGAGAAGTGGTATAGTATTCATGCAGTTTTCATGCACGAGCGGACGTGAATTGTACCCGCTCCAACTACCTTTTCTTGGGGAAGATATTCAGATATAGTACTCATGCACGGGCGGGCGCGAATTGTACCCGCTCGAACTACCTTTCGTTGGGATAGATACTCAGATATAGTACTCATGCACGAGCGGGTGGGAATTGTACCCGCTCCAACTACCTTTCATGCACGGGCGGGCGTGAATTGTACCCGCTCGAACTACCTTCTCTTGGGGTAGATATTCAGATATAG
>JAJLSS010000066.1:0-18225 GCA_030567755.1 Nakazawaea pomicola | reverse complement strand
CGTCTGTTTTTGAGCTTGTTAATGTGTATAAGCATTTTCTGCTAATGCGTATTCGCATTTTCACAGTTGATAGCTTTTAAGTGCGTTAATGTTACTTAACAGGGGAAATGATATTAGATAGAAGTAGCTTTAGTATGAAAAGATAGTGGAAATTATATTCTACAGGGAAGATTTTGATATCTAATCTATCTTATGGGTGACACAGAAAGCAGAACTACTTAACCAGCAAAACTCACTTATGGTGAATTCATTTTCTCCCAGGTTCTCTCATAGATCATAACCCTATTGTTGAAACTATCCACTCCTGGAAAAGATGCCCATAGCTGAGCCACTCCAGATCTAATTTTATTACTGAACCCGTCTTGCCCTCTCATCACGTAATTGATTTGGCTGGAGGAGGTTACACAATCAGTAGATGTACAGCTGAAGCTTCTGTGCATGGTAATGGTTCTCTTATCTGCTATCCATGATGACGCTGATGGAAGCTATGTGGTTGTGGGGCACACTTGCTAACGTTGGTGGGACATGCAACCGATCCTGAGTTTTAAAACAATTATCTTGGAATGTCGCTGCACTTGTTGCACTTGTTGAGCTCTTGGCTTATGGGATAGGAAAGTGAGTGGGCTGCTGATCATTACGTGGCGTCTAGCAGCTGAAATTGGAATCTACCAAATTGAACTCATGCAATGTTGTCTGTGCTAGTGTTGTGTACCTGCACAATCTGATTTGAATGTTCAACGATTGTGGAATTGGGCGTTTAATTTCTGTCCCTGATATGACTTGATTTGTGATCTTCAAGTTTTAATAATCCAAAATATCCAAACATGAGCAGTGATTGTCATCATAACTGAAGCGAATTGGGATGATGAGTTAGAGAATGATGTGTGCTTGATGAAAGACCGAATCACAGTGATGATTGTACCTTGTTCTTTTTCTTTACCTATTTTTTTTCTTTCTTCGCCAAACTCCCACACTTTGTAGGTTTACAGATATAAGTCCGATTGATTGCCCAAACGGGATATGTCTCCGAGAGATGGATCGAAGTAAAAGTAGAAATTGTAAAAAAGTCCAAAAAGTCGATTTTGGATTTTTTTCAAATTTATTTTCTGTCGCGACGATTTCTGAAATCCAAGAAATCTCAGCTCGAGCATTTTACTGAAAATCGAGAAAAAATCAAGCGGGGACCCTTGGGGATATTGATATATTTTGAAATACTGTCAATAATCGACTACTATACATACCAAATACACTTAAAATGAAACGGAGTAGATACTTCTTAGCCCCCTATTTCCAATGAGCAATATAAATTTGATATTATACACCAATTTGATACGTTTATTGTCGAAAGCATGCAAAACACTTATTCCTCAACATCTCAACCACATCCCTTCCAATATTTGTCTCAGTACCATCTATAGATCCCCCAAGCTAGGAGTCAAATTTCATTGACCAAAATGTTTTCGATATCCATCATATTCGTATACTTATTCACATAAACACGGGAATTTTGTAAAATTTTATCAAGACTTTATTATTTTTTGCAATCTTTTTTTTTTTTGAATTGGCGCGTGCGCTACGCTACGCTCAGATAAGAGAAGTTGATGATGACGTATGTGTGTATGTATGTATGTATGTATGTTTAGATATTTCGATATGTTTTTCACCAGCAAATTACCTTGTGTTGTGTGTTCTGAAATTTGGTGGATCCAGTTATAGGAATCAGGCATACTTTCTACCTTCAACTAAGATGCCACCACCCATGACGAACTCGCATTATTATGCAGGATGATGATGTTAATAAGAGAGTCGATCATGGATTAACATAAACCTATGTAAAGAATCATCAATAATCACCTTGATTCAATCAAATCAGCCTACGTACTATGTAAAATGGAATCAAATTAATAAATTATAATAGTACACATTAACAAAAAACAAAAATCTAAATACATAGCACAACACTTTCAATCTCACTATAACTAACAGAAATTTTTTTACCATCTTGATTCCAACCTAAATCAGCAATGAAATTTTCTTCTTCCCCATTAAAATCCAGCTGATATTGAGATTTATTCTTTATAGATCCCACGAGTCCCTCTCGGTGATGTTTTTGTAATGATCCATGAGACACATCCCATATCGTGACTGTACCGTCTATATCACCGGTGGCTAACAATTCACCTGATGGAGATAACAGTGCTGTTAATATCGAGACACCTCCTGGGTTAGTGGCGATAAATAGAAGTTCACCATTATAGATGTTCCAAATTCGGATACTGCCATCGATCGAAGTGCTTATCAACATCTCTGTTTCCAGTGATGATGATGAGGGGAGCCAATGGCATGAGGTTATCAATTGGGAATGACCAAGAATTATTTGTGTAGAATTCGTTGATTCACCTTTCCAGATCCGGATACTCAAATCATCAGATACAGTCATTAACAATTTCAAAATTGGGGAATAATCAATTATTGAAACGTTATCGGTATGGCCATATAATTTTGACAACACTGTTGAATTGACCAAGTCGAAAATTATTATACTGTGATCTGGGTTAGGATACAGAATCTTGGTTTCGTCGATGAAGCAAGCATCGATCCCACCTTGGGTTTCATCGAGATGTTGTAACAGTAATCCAGAATTAGAATCCCACACCACTGTCTTCTTCTTATCTTTGGTCATGACTAATTCCCCACACCATTTGATGCTGATTATAGGCAAGTTATGCAACATCATCACGTTTTTCAATTTCCCATCAGTGGTCCATAATCGTAACTCGCCAGATTCTGACAGTGTTACTAACATGTCCCCATTCGTAGACCATTGTACTACGGTGATGTCATTGAGGTGTTGCAGGAATGATAATGATGGATGTGTGAGTTGTAATGAGGATAGTGTATGGAGTTGATGATCAGTGGAGTCGGAATTGTCGTTTAATACGGCGATCGTTGATGATGAATCTCGTTGACCCCAGGCTAGTACCGCACTAGATCTTGGGTTCCAACTGTTTGTTTGTGATTTCGGATAACTGAACGATTTCGTCAATATCGTGGTGAAATTATCGGATAACAGTGGTGATAATTCCTTCTCTTTTCCTTCCTCTCCTCTCTCTTTTACTTCTTCTTCTTCTTCTTCTTCCATCTCTGCATCTTGTTGTCCCAATGTATTGATCTTAGTCATCGGATTATTCAACTTATCCTTCTCCAACAGATCGAACAAATTGAATCTCTCGGCAACATCACTCCGCACTTCCCCTGAAGAATCCACCAATTCATCCTCTTCACAGTACAAAATCCCCTTTTGCACCAAATTTATCAAACAACCTAGGGGAATCTTGTTTGCGTATATCTTGTCGTATTCGTCTGTTTTGGTCTCGTCTTGTAAGGCAAACAGAGAGATTTCGAGGTTTTGTTCTTGTAAATAACGCCATATCAAATAGTTCAACTCATCACTGGATATAGTCATATCTCTTTTGTTTTGATTATTGTAGTTTGTTCTCTCTTCAAATCCAAACAGCGCTGGTTTTCTTATTTTTTTTTTATATTTTTTTTTTTTACGAGTTTTCCATATTTCTAATGAGGAAATACAGGGGCTATCTAATGCTGGACCAGAATAATAATATTAAGTCTTGTTATAAAATTGATTGACAAATTTCAAAACCCCACCGTCATCTTCATCATCTTCATCATCTTCATCCTCGTCATCATCATTTCTTCTCTTCGATGCATTGTTGTTGTTGTTGTTGTTGTTAATATTGTTGTTACCTAACTGACTTTCAAAGCTCTCCTCCATGATAAAGCTATTTCTCAAATTCGAACCTGGTTTCATCTTTTTCAGTGTTGTCTTAGGAATAGATGCATTCTCCGTAAACATCGAGCTCTCCATGTGTTCCAAATTCTCATCATTGTTGATGTTATCGATGAAATAAAGGTACGATTTCATCATCTTATCATCATTGGATTGATAATATTCAGAGCGTAATTTGTCCTTCTTGTCAAAATTGAACATGGCAAAATAACACACATAACCTAATTCATCTATATGAATTGTAAACTCCCGGAAAAAATCTATGATTTTGGTAGATGATTTGGGTAAAGAGTGGAATAATATTATGGGTAACACCACCAAGCTTAATAATTCTTTCAAAATGATAATAATTTTCAAATTGTACAATTTGGCAAATTCAAATTTAACATCTTCTGAATGCAATTTCCCCTCCCATTCTTTTGGTAAATAATGTGTGAATTTGTACAATTTTTGTAAATTTTGCTCTGGATCAAAGACAATGTTTTCATTGTGTATTGAATTTTGACATATCGTGTATATGGCACCCAATGTACTGATGTAAAACAACACCGTCTTATGATATGTCAATTCAAAATTCAAAAATGATTCAGGATCAAAGATTGTAAGTATCACCAATATAGTCAACAACGAACCCGAGACAAATGAGAGGAATTTCAAAATAATATCAATTTTCTTTCTGGGGAATTGATTTATATAATTTGAAGCCAATTGATCTGATAAATTCAATCTTTTTTGAAACAAATGTTGTAATTCGTTAAATTCCCTAAATTTCCACATTGCCAAAGGTGTATATTCTCTATTGTTGATCAAATTTGGATTCAGCCTGAATTCGTAGAAAAATTTCAAAAAATAGTAAAGGATGAAATAAGTGACGACAAATGGTGACAACAAAATGTTCAAAATTCCTGCTAATATGAATCTATTTTTCAATTCCTTGGCCAATTGCATTCTGTTCGACTCCTTCATAAATTTTTTTTGTAATTGACCGGTTCTTGGATCGAATACAAAATCAAAAATGCACAAATTTAAATTCCATTCTAAAGTCTTTGTCAAGATGGTATCATGTTTAGAACTTATCAATGGTATCGATAAGTTCAAAATATTCTTGTTAAACAAGGCAATCATATAATTCTCTTTCCTCATTATTCTATTCAGGATATCATGAGCGTTTAATCTCTTTTTAGATTTCAAATCATCATTGATCAAGCCAAAATTATCCGATATCACCAGTGTTGTATTTTGATCTCTCAAAACCATTACTTTCTTCACTATTGAATTCCAACTTATGGTTTGTAATTCATCATCATTGATGTTTAACAAATAGTTATAAAAATTCCGTATCTCTAACAACTTGGGCAATTCTTTCAAGACAAACGTCTTCACTCTGAGCACAGTAAAACCCAAGATGACAAACATCAACATCTTTTGATTGAAAGGGATATGCAGATAACATTTTGGTATCCTTACATCGGATAATTTGGTCGGATTATGGTTGAGTAAAATGTTATAATCTATGCAATTGCCCATGTAAATCGACAAGAACAATATGAATAACAATGTGAGCATATCACATATATTTTCGATCAAAATACATTGGAATCCCTTTCCTGTATAATATTTATAAACGTCATTCAAAAAGATATCCAAATTGGTGATGTTTGCCCAAACCCATAATGATTTCTCCAATGGTGTCAAGATTCCTAATTTGTTTCTGAGTAATTTCTCCTGTTTACGTTGTTGTTTGTTGAATTTGTGATTCATGGTTGTTGGATGTGGTAGTAATACTTCCTCACTTTCAGTATGGAGATTGAACTTGTTCAAAGTCTTATGAGCCAAATTCTTAGCCTTCTGTGTCATATCCTGTGGATTTTTGTCTGTATTCCCAGTTTTCAAGATACTCTCCCTGGGGAGTTTGTCCTTTGTCGAATACTTATTTGGCTCCATCATTAAACTCTCAGGCACCAATTCTTCTTCTTCTTCATCATCATCATCGTCTTCACTTCTAAGATGCCCACTATCACTACCTTGATCATCATCATCATCATCATCATCATCATCATCGGAGAAGTTCATTGTATGTCCACTGCTCGCATTGTTGTTATTATTCGTATACGCTTCATCTTCATCTGAGTTTAAATTGTGGTTATCGTTATAAAGAGACAATTCAGTGTCTTGATCCACCGTGAACAAAGGTGTATTAGTTGGGTAAGAAGACGAGTTCATCCCAAAGACTCTTGACAAGAAAGTGTTATTCTCTCCTTTCTTCTCATTCTGATCATGGCTCATCCTGTGTGTGTATCTCCTGTCTGTTCTTGTAATTGAAATCGCCTTCTATAAACAACTTTTTTTGCTTGTTTTCTGTTCTCTGCTGCTGTGTTTTGATAGTGATAAGAGAAGAGGACCATATGAGGTGTCTATTACTTGATTGGGAAGTCATAACTCGCTTTTTGTCTGTTTTGTCTGTCTGTGTTTTTTTTTTACGAAAGAAAGAAAGACAAGAAGAGATGAGATGAGATGAGATGGAGATGGAGCTAGAGATGATACTAGACAAGGTGATAGACCTTTCGTTGATGACAGCCACGCTATCACTCCTACTAGCAAATAAGATTCCACAATTACAAAATTTCTTCAAATACGGCAAGACTTTAAACCAGCACCAAATCCAAAAGGACCCATTTCACAAACTTTTAAACATTCAAGTCCCAAAACTGTGGTTTTCCCATTTTTATATCTTATCCAGTATTGAACTGGTGGTGGTATTATCTCTTTCAGGTTTTAGCATTAGTGATAAATACAGTATACTGAGTGTGTTGACGTTGGTACAAAGTTTGAGAAGATGGTATGAATGTTGGGTTGTATTTACCAAGAGTGGAGCCAAGATCCATGTATTGCAATATTTGATTGGGGTTTGGTTTTACTCGTGTGTTAATTTGAGCAACTTGATCAAAAGTCGATACCTCGTTGGGGAACAACAACCGCATTTGAAATACGTGGCATTGGTGTTGTTTATAATTTCGTATATCGATCAATATCGAAACCATAGGATATTGTCCTCATTGCCCAAATACGATAAGCCGACAAGTGGAACGTTTCGGTATCTGGTCAATGCACATTATTTGGACGAGATTGGGATATATTTTGCAGAATGGGTTTTATTACAAAATATAACTTCATTTTTGGTGTTGAGTTGGGTTGTTGTCAGTTTGTCTATAAGTGGGATTGAAACTGGAAAGTATTACGAGAGGAAAGGTGAAAAGATTGGGTATGTTATCATACCATTTGTCTTATGATCACAATAACAGATGGTGACACAATGTTATTACAGCACTCTAGATTTTATGGCTCGGCAACGATTGGCTTTTTACGATGACCATTATTGGTTGAGTTGGTGATGTTTCCACTCTTTTGTAAAGTAACTAAAATATATAAATTGTTGACTATACAGATCAGTGTTTATTCTTTCTCTGTTTCTTCTCCCTCTCATACTCATTTTTCTCAGCACCTTCCACGGTACTGATAGAATTAACGATCGAAGCCATTTTGTGATGATAATCCAGATACATGGATTTCTTCTCTTTGATTTGTTCCCTGGCTTCGAATCTCGAATCCTTTCTGATGTCTTTCAAAGCGAGTTTACGTTCCTTCTTCAACGTTGCCTTTAATTTGTTAATCTCTTGTCTTTGTGGATCATGATCATAAGATTTCTTCATCGGATTGAAGTTTTCTTCATATTTAGGAGCATGTGATGCAAGTGCTATTGGTCTGTGCAGTTGTAATTTCAACGGTAAATGTGTTGAGTTTGAATGAAGTTTTTGGAGTTTTTGTAACAAGTCGGGAATGACAGAGGTCAGAGCTTGGTATTTGATCAAGTGTTTGAGAAGAGTGATGAATGGGGTGGACATTTCAACGAACAGTGGTTCGGATTTGTAAAGTTGTGTTATTTGATCCATGATCGATATCAATTTGTATACTAACCGAGATTTCAATTCTAAAGTTGGGATGATCGGTTTCGCCAAGATTGAGAGTTGCAACTTGGTGCTATCAAGGCGGACCAATTTCTCTTTCAAACTCAAACTGAAAGCTGATTTATATCTATTGCTGCTCAAAGTGGCCAATTTCGAAATATCAATCTTAGCAACATCTGGGATCAAGCATAGTACCAGTTTTTCAACAAATGAACATAATTCCGGGATAAACCTTTTCGACAATCTCTGATATCTCAACAACAACTCACTTAAAAAGACACCTTTGACTAAATTGTTAAAGTTATCTTGGATCCTTAATAACTCCAAAGATTCAGTGATCAAGATCAAAGTAGGTGTCACTATCAAATGGTACAAATCTGAAGTTGAATAGAAATCTCCAACGATTGAATAAAAAATCAAATCAGACACACGCGGTTCATAAGTCATACTCTCATTGATCTCATCTTGAATCTCTGTGATTTTGGATTTAAACGTCTCGTACAACGTCTCGTTATATTTCTCAGTCATCAATCTCAACTGCGTGATCAACTTCTCAACAACAAACACGAATTCTTCATGCTTGTACTGGGTTTGGTTATCGGATAATGCCAAGATATGATCAAGTAAGACACCACTGAACAGGCCTAGTTTTTCTTTGTTACCCAGTGCCAAACGTGGTTGGTAAGTTTCCAAGATCTTGGACACAACTTGTGGAGTTTCTTTGAATGAATAATTCTCGAGTAATGAGTTGAATTCGGTATCGGATTGTGGACATGGGACTTGGTCGATTTTCACATTTTTCGTCTTGATTATCTTATCACCAATCTTGATCACATTTTCTCTCGGTACGTTTCTTGTCTTTATTTCATCATCATCATCTTCTTCGTCTTCTTCTGCACCTTCTTCGCTGTCATTGCTATCATTTTCCAGATCACTCTCTTTGATGGCAAACCCTTCCAGTTCATCACCACTCTCACCTGCCCAAAAATCATCATCCAAATCATCGGCAATGGTCTGTTTTGCCTCATCGGTATCCAACCCTTGCATTCTTCTCAATCTATCCGATTCCAATTTCTTCATCTTGGCACTTCTCTCGGTTTCCAATTCTTCTGTTGTCTTGGTCCTGTCTGCTGGAACTGATCTTCTATCGAATGTCAACTCTTTAATCCTGGCATCGTACGCCATATCAACTTCGGATTTAGGTTGGAACAGAGCCAGTTTCGGTGGTTTGATCGATTGTAATTCTTGCATAATATCATCGAATTCTTCATCCAATTCATGGATTTCAGTCTCGTTTTGCAGTTGGCTCTTTTGACGTTGTTGTTTGTAAAATTTGGATTTGGCAATGACTTCTTTCATCACTTCCAGCTTGGTCTTCTTTCTCTGTGGTTGCTCTTCCTCTGAATTTGAATCTGAATCTGCAAAATCCCGTTTCAAATCCCCATCGTCGAAATCATCACCCATTGATAAAGTCTGTCCATAATGGGTTAATTCCAATCCACCATCTTCATCGTCGTCATCGTCGTCCAAGTTAAATAACGAACTCTTCTTTGACGAGATCTGTCTTTCTCTGGTGAAACGTTCCAACATCTTCTCTTCAGGGTTCAAATGTGGATTATCTTCACCAAATCTTCGATCAACCACACCTCCAACTTTATTTTTCAACTTCTTGTTCTCCTCGTACAGTTTTCTTCTCTGGTCTTCACCGATCTGTTTGGAGATCCCAGGCTTTCCCACAATTTGCTTCGACTTCTTCACATCGTTGATATCTCTTTTCACCCTGTTGGTCTTGACTTCGAATGGGTTGAACTCTTGTCTAATCTGGTCGATCACCTTCTGCTTATCATCTCGTCTCGTCTCACTTGGAGCCTTCGATTTCTTCCCCTTCTTCTTCACGTTGGTCTGGCCGGTGAGTCCAGCTGCCTTCAACGAGGCCTTCAACTGTTTCAACTGTGATCCAGCCATTTGTTTGTTTCGATCGATCGATATCTTTTGTGGTTTTCTTCTGTATGGAAAAGTTTTTTGAAATTTTTTTTTTTGTTTTGTGATAAAAATTTTATATTTTTTTTTTCTTCACCCGATGAGATGGATCAAATTGATCAAATCGATCAAATCAGTGGGAAGTAAAAGATAGAGAGAGATGAACAGAAGAGTTGTTATCACCGGAATGGGGCTGGTGACTCCATTGGGATCCAACTTGAAACTGTCATGGACCAACTTGATCCACGCGAAATCTGGATTGATTTCGACCAATTTGTTATCGAATTACACCGATTATAACGATATCCCATCAAAAGTGATTGGCAAAGTACCCGAACCCGATATCGATAACATCAACGGTTTAAAACTCCAAGATACCGATTATTTTGACCCAACGTTGTTTTTGCAACCGGGGGAGATCCGGAAGTTACCCAAGTTTGCACAATACGCCATAAGTGCTACCCATGAAGCACTTGTAAATGCCAATTGGTTCCCAAAACTGTATCAAGATCAATGCAATACCGGAGTTTGTATCGGTAGTGGCATAGGAAGTATCGATGATCTGTATTTGAATTCGGTTCTGTTCCATGAGAAAGGTTATAGGAAAGTGCAACCATTATTTGTACCACGATTATTGTCCAACATGGCAATGGGTAACGTCAGTATCAAATATGGGTTCAAAGGTCCAACGCATTCCGTTGCCACCGCGTGTGCAACAGGGGCACATGCGATAGGGGATGCGATGAGGTTTATCAAAGATGGGTATTGTGATGTGATGGTTGCAGGTGCAAGTGAATCACTGGTCCACCCGGTATCGTTGGCTGGATTCGCAAGACTGAAATCGGTATGTACGTCGTTCAACGAGGATCCGGTCAGAGCATCGAGACCGTTTGATAGGCAAAGAGACGGGTTCGTGTTAGGGGAAGGGGCAGGGGTGTTGGTCTTGGAAGAGTTGGAACATCTGGTACAAAGAGGAGTCCAAATATATGGGGAAGTTGCAGGGTACGGTTTGAGTGGAGATGCACATCATATCACATCTCCACCAGCGGACGGAGACGGCGCAAGGAGATCGATGGAGTTGGCATTGCGTACAGCTGGTGTCAAGCTGGAAGATGTAGGATATATCAATGCCCATGCCACGTCAACAGTGTTAGGAGATGCACTGGAAAACCATGCCATCAACACGATATTCAAAGACACAAATCCAGATCTACCTGTGTCTTCGACCAAGTCTGCCATCGGCCATTTACTCGGTGCTGCTGGGGCAGTGGAGAGTATCTTCAGTGTCATGCTGATGTATCATGGCGTCTTACCGCCAACGTTAAATTTGGACAAGACCGATGAAGATGAAGCGTATAACACGTTCAACTATGTCCCGAACACACTGCAACACACCCAAGTGGACGTTGTGATGAACAACAGTTTCGGGTTCGGTGGTACAAATGCCACTGTCTTGTTCAAAAGAGTTGTATAGTTGGAGGGGGCGTCGTGTGTAGTTTTATGAATTACGATGATAAGCAAAAATGTAATAAAAAAAAAAACATCTGTTAAAACACGATAAGACGATAGATAACTAACTGTACTGTACGATGCCACCATCCGATAACAGAACAAGGATACACAAGACGTAAGTGCTTTGTATAACCAAGGGGTAGACAGAGAGACAAGACTAACGATTCACAGAACGATCCCTGTTGTGAAAGCGATCAAAAGTGATGATATTTGGACAAGAGTGAAGACAAAAGCTACGGAATCAGCACTGATTGCAGCATCTTCGATCGGTACCACATCATCGGGTAACGGTGCTAACTCCACTGCGGCAACTGTCGATGGTCAACTGTTAGATACGACCCGTCGAGTTTCAGTTCCATCATTGCAAGAGGAATACCCTATAAAGGAATTTGGAATCGATGGAGAGGTCATTTTGGCATTTGAAAACAGTGTTGAAGTTTGGGATTGGGGAGATACAGAGCATGATGAAACGTTGTGTTTGGTTTGTGGGTGTACTGAACAGATTGATGTTTCGGTGAGATTGGCGAGTTTGTTGAGATCGGATCGAGTCAGAGGAGAATATACGATCTTGGTTGGATATCAAATTGGCAGTGATTACTTCTTTAAAGTGATCACATTTTGTCAAGGGTTGAAAGAGACGAGCCAGAGTATCGTGTTGTTACCCAGCTTGATCGGATCACTGCCATACCGTTGTAATGTCTTGAAAGATCATTTCATAATCACTACTTCAGAAGGCTCAGTGTCGATATTTGACAAATCGACATATGCACCGATCACGGATTTGGAGATATTTTGTAAGAATATAAACGGTAGTCCGGTGTTGGACGTTTCCGGTGAGTGGTTGATTTACAATCCTGCCATCAATGACCCTTTTTATAAAGAGGTGGTATCCGGGACGGGGAAATATGATGTTGTCCCGTTGAATTTACCAAAGCCAGGACCGTTGTTGAACAGAGTGTTGAAGAATTTGTCGAGTACTGCAATTGATGGTGTTTTCAAAATTGCCGAGATTTCTCATACAAAGTTGAAGCGATACATGAATGGTGGCACGATAGAGGAAGATGATGTGGTAACGACTAGAAATTTGAGAGATACTATTACCAAGATTTTAAACCTGTTAAATGAGACTTCCAATAGACAATATCTTATCATGGTGTCGTTGAAATTGAAAGCGCCATTATTTATCTTCTCACCACCGGGTGGTTGTTCTATCGTTTCGATGTCACCATATGATTTATTATTGACCACAGTCACACTAAGAGGGGATGATATCTTCATATGGGATTTCACCAAGTACAACAAAGAAATCTCGTTGATTGAGAAGTTCAAAAGAGGTAGGACACCAGGTGTCGTGGATCAAATCGTTTGGTACAATATGAATAAATACATCGGTGTATTGTCAAGGTTGAGTGGGAGTTTACATTGGTTTCAAAATAATTTCATGAATGAATATGAAGATGTTGACAATTGGACATTGTCATCTTTTGGTTTGAAAAAATTACAAATGGTGCGGGATAAGATTTTACTGGTTGATAATAAGAACAATATCAAGGTTGTCGATACAAAAGGGTGGTGTAATTCGTTGTACACTTTGCCCAAAGCAGAGATTCAAAGGCATACGTTACCACCAAGTCAAACATTCAAAAATGGTACCCCTACAACCGACACCAAATCCAGATCATCAAATCTCGAACTCGATTATACATCGCCGTATGAGTTTTTTTACAAGAGTAGAAAAGTTGAATACTACAACAAGTGTTCGGAGGACTCGTTGGACGATTGGTTGTTCAGAAATGATGATAAGGATTTGACCAAAATTGAATTTGGAAGGGCAAATGGTGTTGCTGTTTTTCATGAGAATAAAGAATCGATCAATATGTTGTTAAATGAGTGATGTTTATATACGAAGTTGAAGCTGCAATAGATGGTGAGATTTGATAAGAGCTGGATCTCTTGAAGTTTGTTCTGTTATTTATCTATTTATATGGTGTGTAATGAATTTGTCAATCGAAATCGATTTTTTTTTTTTTTTTCGCTTTCGTAGACGCCGACGACGACGACGACGACAGAAAAAAAAAAATTAACCGAAACAGATATCGAATCAGGAACAGATAGATAACGATAGATAACGATGGTGATAAGACGGAATGTTCGTCGTCGAGTTGTGTTCATCTCGATCTTGTCGATACTCATATTTGTGATGATTCGAACAGTTCCCGGTGGTGACACATGGACAACGATCAAAGATGTGTTTAAAGATGATGAATACAACCAATACAAACAGGTATCCAATCCCATTCAGGAAAACACCTTAAATTTGGACAAACTTCTCAAGGGGAATGAGTTAAAATTCACGCCGAGTTACAAATTGGCAAATGCTACTTTCTTTGCAAATATCAAGAATAATCAAGTCAGTGATTTACTCAGGACTGTACATAGTGTTGAAACGCGGTTTAATTGTCGATTTCATTACGACTGGGTGTTTGTATCGTACAAACATATTCCCACCACTTCGCGACAACTATTGGCGAACGCGGTATCGGGGAATGCCTTGTTCTATCAAATTCCTAAAGAACAATGGGGGTTCGGTGATGGTGTCGATCGTGGAAGACTGGCCAAACTGCGTAGGAAATCGAGATTGAATGGGATCACCACTGGGATTGCGGATTTGTTAAGGTTTAAGACGAGGTTCCAACTGGGTCTGTTCGGATGGAGTGAGGTGATGAAGGGGTATCGGTATTATATGAGGATCGATCCCGGGGTTGAATGGTTTTGTGATTTGGATATGGATATGGATTTTTTCAAAGAGATGGAGACGGAGGGGAAGAAGTACGGTGTGGTGGAGGTGCGGAGGGAGGTGGGGAAACTGGTGGAGTCCTTGTGGGAACATACGGCAGAATTCATGAGACAAAACCCCGGTTGGGAGATGAAGAACAATATGAGACAATTCTTCGAGAGTGAGGATAAAGGGTTCAACAATTGTTTTGTATCGAGTTATCTCGAGATTGTGGATTTGAATTGGCTCCGATCGGACAAGTATCGGGAATTGTACACGTATTTCGACTCGTTGCACAATTGGTTTTATGAGCGGTGGACCGAATCTCATATCCACACCATTGGTGCGTTTCTCTCGTTGGACAAAGCCGAGATCACGTATTTCCCCATCCTGCACCGGTCACCGGAATCCGTGCATTGCATGATCCCCAGGCGCGAATACCTTGCCGGAAATTGTTATTGTGATCCGGCCAGAGATCAAACTTTTGAAAAAGAGCACGCCACGTGTGTCGAGAAGCTCGTCGAGTTGTTACCGAATGACAAGGTCCAGAGCTTGCAACGGCTGCGCGTGGAGCAAGAGGCCAGAAGAACAAGGGGAAGGGTCACAGTACAGGAAGACCATCGGAAAGTGGAGAAAGTCGAAGATGTGGACGATGGATCGTTGTATCACAAAGGTGAAGATCTGAGATTGTTACAACAAGGTGGATCGGGTGATGATGAAGAAGTGGACGGCGGCTCGGAATGATGTATATATCACGTATAGATATATGCATCAATGAATACGATCATGGGTTTATCAGTTTTTTTGCCACATCCTCGAATTTGGCCAGTCATGACCCGGAGATGATGACAGTGTGTATATGTAAGGGTGGGTGAAAGCTCATGATCGTGTTATTGTACGGTATATACTACATATATATACATATATAGAACGACAGAATGGAATTGTGCCAAAGGTAAAGATGTATCGATGGCAAAGATAGATAGATATATGGATGGATGGATCACTTGATTTGTAAACTTGACATCAATTCTCTTGCTTTGGTATCTTCATCATCGCCTTGTTTCGATGGAGTTATGTACTGGGTCTCGGTTTTTAAAAGTCTATTCTCGGCTCCGTCTTTTCCAACCCTTGTTGGCTCCTCTTCCTCACTTTGTTGTTTTTGTTGTTGTGGATGAGATTGTTGAGGCGGGTGTTGTGTTGGAATACCATTTTTCAACATTGCATTCAAATTGTTATACCGTTTGATATATTTTAAATGACGATCATACCTCACGGTCAATTCCCGGCCTTGAAACCATTTCCCATCCATCAACTTGATACAATCCAACAGTTTCCCGCTGTCGTTGAAAAACACAACAGCAAATCCTTTGCTCATCCCATGTTGTTGCTGTTGTTGTTGTTGTGGGATTTCCACCCTGGTCAACCCACTTATCTTAGAGTTGATGAACTCACGAAGTTCTTGCCAATGTGTACTGAATGGGATATTACCGATGAATAAACGACATGGATCAACATGTTCCAAAGAATCGAATTCGGTATGGGATTTGGTATCATCGAGGACGAGTTCGGATCCGGAAGATTCGGAATCGGATACATCAAGAATTGGAGCATATTTGTTCATACTGCGGGATGATTTGGAATTTCTATGATTATGATGATAATTCCGGTATGTGTTATTGTTATTATATCTCGGTTGATGATGATAATGAGGGGGTGGGAATTGTTGTTGATAATGGTTGGCAAGTAACCATGGATGGACATACGGATTAACTGGTAATGACATAGTTCTATTATGTCCAATTTTTGGTTCCTGCTGTTGTTGTTGTTGTTGCTGTTGTTGTTGTTGTGGTATAACGAATTGAGGTTGAGGTTGTGGGATTTGTGGAATCAGTTGTGGAATACCACTGGATAATTGTTGTACATAATGTGGCGGACTATTAGAAAGGATCAAAGGAGCCATTGGTGGTGATTGCATGTATTGCAGTGGTTGAGGTGGTGGTATGGCAACACCGACAGATGAAAGACTTCTCATATGAGTCATGTTACCATTATTTGTAGGAGACATCATCGGTGGTAAAGTTGGAGAAGTGTATTGAAATCTGATCCTATTGGACATCATCAGGGGTTGATGTATGTATTGGAATTGATATGGATTTTGATTTTGATTGTAGTCTTGTGGTAATGGTACATATTGTGGTTCTGGAGATGGACTTGTACTGTTATCATCGATCAGCTCTTCGTATTGTGGATTGAGTAATGGGATTGGGAATGTGAGTGTTGGTGGTGGGGATGAAACAGATACATTTGAATAAGAACGTATATGTGGGCTTGTTATTGTTTGTGGCATGGATTGAGGAGATTGTGTTGGACCGAAATTAGAACTTAGGATGTTCCCATTGTAGTCATGACCGTTTAATGCATTGTTCAATCTCAATGCAACTTCATATCCAACGATTTGTACAACACCATTTTTTAAATCACCATCACCACCATCTCCCTTTTGATCTTTGAAAAAATTGATGTTTAATATTGAATTTTTATAATATTCACCACCGATTATTGGTACTATATGATCTTGAAATTGCCTTACAGTTGTGGATCTTGATAATTTGTATACGTTTATCGAATAAATAGGTTCTGGTGATGTGTGAGAGTAACCATAGGGATATTGATAACCACCACGTTGGTATAAAGGTTGTTGGTATGAGGGATACCCATATATTTTTTCCTCTTCTTCTTCTTCTTCTTCTTCTTCTTCTTTATTCTCCTTGATAATTTGTTCAAGTTTTATGTCATTGGTATTATCTTTCAGAGCATCTTCATTAGTTGTAGTTGTATTTTGTGACAAGTGAGTTTGTGTGGATGTCATTTTGTTGATAAAAAAATATGCTAGCTAAATAAGAAGTGCCTGTATGAATGCTAAAGAAGCTAAAGATGAATAAATTACTGGATTAATTGATAAGAGATGCAATTGATTTTAGGCAAGTGTGTGTGTCTAAGGATGAATGCTATAGGTCTATGGATATGACTATTATTGTTTGATCTTAGTTTTGGAAATGGGTTTGTTTATTTATATCTCTTTTTTTGTACCGATCTGGAATTGATAAGGAAAAAATGACAGAGAAACCGGAGATACGTGGGGTGGGATTGGATTAGAATAGGATGGGATTGATGGATGGATGTGTTGTGTTGTTATGAAATGGATGGATGGATGGATGGATGGATAAATAGGTGGGATCTAGGGATTGGATAGTTATTGTGATATATAATTGAGAAGAAAGTGGCAATTTGTTTTATTTTTATTTTTGTTTGTTTGTTGTTGTTTTTTGATTTGATTTGTTTTTGATTTTGATTTTGATTTTTCTGTAAATCTTTTGTTTATGAGAAGACTCCTTTTTAAGTGAAGTGAAGTGGAATGGAGAGTGGATGGATGGATGGAAGGATGTGAACTGAGTTGTGAAGATGGTTTGATGATAAGATATACTGATCGATATATATAAATATCACTCTCACTCATCATGACAATAAGAGATGTAAATACAAAGAAAGTGACATCATCGGGGAAAATAGTCATGACAACTCCATCTCAACACAAAGACAAACAGGGGCGGTCAGGGTCAATCAATACATCAACGCTTTGTAGACAATAACGGTATAATCGTAATAATCTATTGAAAGAAAGAAATAATATAAAACCCAGGATTACTACCACCTTTCATAAATTCTCAGCCGGGGCAAACTATTTTTATCAATATTCGAATCGGATAATGAACTGTCATATGGTTTTTGGTAATTATTCTTTTGAGAATTTAAAAAGTAAAAAAAAAAATAAAGGCATGCAAGGACGGGGATTCGAACCCCGGTCGCCAGCTTGGAAGGCTAGCATGCTAACCACTACACTATCCATGCTCTTTACAATTTGTGAGGAATCTTGTAAAGTGATGCCCGACAAAATTGGCAAAGATTTTGATGTTTTTAATGGCAATGGCATAAATATTGGAGGCAATTAGCAAAACTCAGTCATACAATCACTGGTGGATTCGAAGAACTCCAACTCTTCCATTTAGGTTTATTTCATACCAAATATCTCCCACATGTTCAATCCAATAAAGACATTCCTACCGCACCATATGCTCGTACAGATAATTGTTGTTTATGTTTAAATCAAACAACAGAGACAA
>JAJLSS010000065.1:0-18259 GCA_030567755.1 Nakazawaea pomicola | reverse complement strand
AGGAAATCACTTAGATGTATCCAAGACATATCTACCAGCGATTTTACCAGCCTCCATCAAGTCATAAACTTTTTCCAATTCTGACAAACCAACTACATGGATTGGAGAATGAACTTTACCTCTGACAAAGAAATCAATAGCTTCAGCTGAATCAGCACGACTTCCGACATAAGAACCAACAAGACTGATTGATTTCAAAACGTGGTTGAAGACTGGTGATTTGGCAACAGCACCTGCTGGTAATGAAATCAAGACAACTTTACCAGCTGGTCTAACGTATTGAGTTGATTGCAAAATGGCCTCTTCTGAAACGGCAACGTTCAATACAGCATGGGCACCACCTTTAGTCTTCTCAATAATTTCATCAACGATACCATCAGAGGTCTTAAAATCGACAAATTCTTCAGCACCCAAGGATCTAACCAAGTCACCCTTTTCGGAACCTCCATCGATACCGATAACTCTAAGACCCATGGCGACAGCATATTGGACAGCCAAGGAACCCAATCCTCCACCGGCACCAGAGATGGCAACCCAGTCACCTGGTTTCAAATTGGCCGTTTTCAAACCTTTGTAAACAGTGATACCGGCACACAAGATTGGAGAGACACCGGCCAAATCTGTACCTTTTGGAATATGGGCCAGCTGGATCAGATCGGCTGTTGCATATTGTTGAAATGAACCATCATGGGTATAACCTGATAGATCAGTGTGTGGACAGTTGGATTCATGGCCAGTGATACAAAATTCACAGGTAAGACAAGTCTTGTTAAGCCATTTGACACCGGCGTAATCACCAATGTTGAAATTGGTTACAGCGTCACCTTTAGCGACAACAACACCGGCACCTTCATGACCACCAACCAAAGGTAATTTGGTAGGTAGTGGCCAATCACCTTTCCACAGATGTAAATCTGTGTGACAAACACCTGAATATTTGATGTTGATCAAGATTTCATGTGGTTTTGGGACGGGGACATCAATGTCTTTGTAAAGTAATGGACCTCCTGGTTTTTCAAAAATGACAGCTTTTTGTTGTTTTGGAACGCCCGATGGCATTTTAAAACGGAGGATTCTTGTTTGTTTAAACATTTTGGTAGTTATGTTATGGGGTTGTAGATAAAAATTGAAAAGAGAGGTGGGTGATATCGAGATTGAAGATAAAGGTGGTTTTATATATGATTATAATAATATCCCTTCCTTGTACTAAAACTCCTCCTCCTTTCTAGGCTGACAACTTAAATGTTGGGGTAAGAACAAGGTCATCATCAGATAAAATGAGTTAATTTCATGGTTTCACAATTGAAAAAACCGGGTCTAAAGGTTGATGGATGATTTCAGTGTGTTAGTATTTGCAAGCCTCACTTCGTAACCATTTTGTCGTAATATACCCCACAAAAAAATAAGACAGTTCGAGAAATTGGTGCACTACTCTTTTGACAACTAGTAGTTTAGATAACAATTTCACCGGGACAATGGTGGATTTGTCTTAATCGTTTCAAGGTGGCTTTGGCTGTAAAAAAGATATACACAGAATGATGCTTAATTCTTTATAAAATTCTCCTCTCTCGAAATGATCATTTTATTTTTTTTTTCGCTGCTGTTAGACTATGAAAGACATGGTTGAAAGGGAACTAAGTTCACATATAAATATATATATACACACATACGGTGAGTTATCAGCTGTTGCAACTCTGTAAGGTAATACACTATTAAACGAATACATAGAACAGATAAAAACCCAACATTTCAAATCTATAGGACACCGAGAAGATCTATCTATACTGTGATGTGAATCGGCTAAATTAAATTAAATCAAATTAAGCTAAACTAAACTGAACTAAACTAAATTAAACATCCAGTTCAAAACTACGATAAACATCATTCCAATTCTTGAAAAAACCTTTGAAAAATTTGATTCCGATTCCGAGATCTTTGACACCAGTCATACCTCTAATACTATGCATACTCAATTCCGGTATCCCAACATCAATTGTTCTAGCCCCGGTACTACTAGCGATCATTGATCCAATCGTACCTCCAGTGCGAACATCATTTCTCAGTGAGAACATCTGGACAGTGTCGTGGTTTAATTCTGCAATTTGCTTTATAAGAGCGTATCCGACTCTGTCGGTTGCCGTCTTGGTTTCGTTGTAATATTTACATACAATACCGGTGTTAAGCGAAGGTCTGTGGTTGATTAAATATTGATTGGTAAATTCTGGATGGAACAGATGTGTCACATCTGCAGAGAGAATTAACGAATTTGCAAAAATTTGTCGAAGAGATGCTTTTTTGTGGATGGAGGTCAGGACTCTTTCCACGACAGATTCGAGTAATCCACCTTGTGCGCCTTGTCTCGACAATGATCCAATTTCTTCGTTATCGTACAATGCCACTATATTAAAACTCTCTTCAGGTGTTTCCAGCTGGATCAAAGATTCAATTGCAGCATAAGAACATAATTTATCATCTATCCTCGGAACAAACATGAACTCATCTTCCAAGCCACCTATGGTTCCAACTTGGTTATCAAAAAGGTCCAAATCAATCTGGTATAAATCATTGACCTTGACTCCTGCCAATTGAGCAATGTATCTTAATAACTTAATCGAATGTTTTCCATATAAGTTTGATTCTTTCTCTTCCTCATTGGCCATTGGATCTGGGTCGGTATTGTCGAACCCAATTATCGGAACCATTTCAGTTTCTTTATTAAACGGGCCAAGCAGAACATCACCAAAATGTGGTGCCAAACTTGAAATCCTTCCAATCAGATGAGGTGATGAACTGATTAACTTCCCTGTATATAAATCACTTCCTTTTGCCTCTGTACTCTTGATAATAACTCTCCCACCAATGGCCAAATCTCTGTCCCACCATTTATCACTCAATGCGCCAGAATAAGGCAGTACGGCTAATAATTCATATCCTTCTTCTTTTGGGTTGGTTGAATTTGGTTTCAATTTCACAGCAAGAGAATCGATATGAGATCCTATAACTCCGACACCACGCGACGGTGTCCATCCACTGGTGATTTCAAAAGCTACTAAATTCAAACCAGATCTTGTTGTAAAGTATCTTCCAGGTTTAATATTTTCCCAATTGGTTTGTTCAGGTAAGTATTTAAAACCATTGGATTGGAGCCTTTTGTGGAAATGGGAAACGACATGGTATGTGGTTGGATTTTGGAACGAGAAATCTATGTAATCTTGTGAATAACTCTCTATTGGCTTCTCCATGTCTTTACTTCTGGCTGCGTCGTTGATTGCAGTATTGGAGCTTGTAGTGATAGTATCAGTGGAAATTGTGGAGATACTGGAACCACGGCGATGTTTTTTGTTGTAATTGGCCGAGATAGTGGTTCTTATACCAGTGTTGTTGACATTATTGAGTATTTGGTCAATGTCACTTTTAGATATCTTGGAAATCTTGAAGAAGTTGTCCAAGTCTTCAACGTTGAATGACATTTGTATTAGTATATTGGTATTGGTAATGGGTATTGGTATTGTGTCTGGTATTATATATAATGAAAAAAAAACGGCCAACAGATAAGATTTTTTTCCATGTGAATTTTGGGTTTTGAGCGAGAGAGGCTTCGAAGAATTATAAAGTGATTGATAAAGAGCATGTATGTATATTTAGAATATTGTATTGCATATAGAATAGATGTATGTATACAAAGTGGATCATTTCACAACTTGCTTTGGTATTTAACAACCTCATCAATGGCGTGAGCTACTCTTTTGACATTCCCATCGTTCAAACCGGCAATACTCAGTCTTCCAGAACTTACCAAATAAACACCATGTTTACTCTCCAATCTCTTGACTTCATCCGGGGTCAAACCGGTGAATGAAAACATACCTTTCTGTTGCACGATATGGTCCCAGTTACCCGGTGTTTTCAAAGAGACTAATTCATCTCTCAATTTATGTCTCATTGAAGTGATCCTAGTTGACATTGTCAATAAATCTTTGGACCACTGTCTTCTCAATTCCGAAGTTGTTAAGATTTTGGCAACGACTTTAGCACCGTACAGTGGTGGATTTGAAATTTCCGATCTGGTGATCTTGTTGAGTTGGGATAAGATCAGTTTTGACAATTCTTGATCGGTGTTTGGTAAGACGAAATGGATACATCCGACTCTTTCTCCATACATACCACAATTCTTGGCAAAGGATTGGCATACGAGCATTGGCAAATTATAATGCTCAACCAGTTTGCGAACAGCCCATGCATCTTCTTCCAATGAACCAGTGGTGAAACCTTGGTACAGGGAGTCGAATAACAGGAAATGGTTCTTGGTCTTGATCAGATCTAAAATTTGTGTCCATTCATCTTTAGAAGGGTCTAAACCTGTAGGATTATGTGCACAGGCGTGTAATAAGAAAATTGAACCATCTGGTGCATTTTGGATCAGATTTAAATATCCTTGTAAATCCAATGATTTGGTTTCTTTGTTCCAGTATGGATAACTCTTGGTTTCCAATCCAGCGCTTTCGAAAATTTGAACGTGATTAGCCCATGTTGGTGAAGATAAATAAACGGTGTTACTCAACGAGTAAAATTTCTTCAAAAAAACAGCAGCGATGTGTAATGCACCAGTACCGGATAATGACTGAATAGAAATGAGTCTATTTTCACTGATAGCATTGGATTGATCACCAAAGATGACTTTTGCAGCACTTGTGGTGAAGTCTGCAAATCCGCTGATTGATAAGTATTCATGGTTGTACGAATTGTCCTTTTGGAGTAATTGTTCCAGTTGTCTGACCAGTGGTAAGATCCATGGTTTACCAGAATTGTCACGGTAGGCACCGATACCTAAGTCGACCTTATCAGTACGGGAATCATCGGAATAACGCAGTTTCAAACCAAACAATGGGTCTGGTGGTAAAGTTGGGATGTTTTCAGTGGAGAATCCAGACATTGTAACTATCTATATTGGATGGTGGTATCTTCTTCTTCTTCTTCTCCAACTTTCAATTTGGTTTTTTTTGGTTTTTTTGATTTCAAAAGTTTTGCTCAATTTTACATTTTTTTTTCTTGAGTGGAAACGGAGTCAGTCAGTCATCCTTTATGGTGAGAATAGGCTATAATACAGTGGATATAGGATGAAGATACAAAGAGAATTAGATCTTTGAACCGGTTTCTATATACTTTCTATGCTACTATAGCTGATGATGACTTTAGCTATTATCGTCATATTGCAATGGTTTCATAACCTCATCGTATAACAATTTCTTCAACTCTCCAATGTTCAATTCCTCTTTTTTCTTGTCAAAATCAAAGAAATTATTAGGAATCTTCTTAGCCACCGGCTCATCATTTGGGTCATGGTATAATTGTAAATATGGATGTTGCAACAGGTCTTCAACTTTGATTCTCTTTGATGGGTTGAACGTGAGCAATCTTTCGAGTAAATCTATACCTAATGGATTACAACCTGGGAATAACTTGTCAAATGGGATCTTGTTTGTAGTTGGTAATGACTTCAAGTATTCCTTAGCCCTTCTGGATTTAATGCTATAGTAATCTTCCATTGATGGTGTTCCTAATACTTCAATGATCAACCATAATTGATTATGATAATCCCTACCAGGAAACAAAGGTTTCCCACTGAGCATCTCGGCGAGTATACAACCAACGGACCAAACATCTATCAGTGTTGTGTATTCTTGAAACGTGAGCATTATCTCGGGAGCTCTATACCATCTTGTTGCCACGTATTCGGTCATAAATCCAAAATTGTCTTCCGTGGACAGGATGGAACGTGCTAAGCCGAAATCACAAATTTTTAAATCACAATTGGCATTGAGTAATAAATTTGAAGGTTTTAGATCACGGTGTAATACATTCGCCGAATGTAATGCTTTTAAAGCTCTTAATGTTTGATAGGTGAAGTATTGACAGTGATCATCACTTAATTTTTGAGTCCTGATAACACGATGTAAATCAGTTTCCATCAATTCTTGGATCAAATACACTTCGTTAAATGTTTCGAAATTATATGGAATTTGAATGTCTAATATGCTAATGATGTTTTCATGGTTAAAATGCTTTAAAATTTTTAATTCGCGTAATGTTCTCAAACAAAACATTGATCTTTCAAATGGTATTATCTTTTTGATTGCAACTTTTTGTTGTGACGGCTTATGGATTGCTGAGCATACTGTTCCGTAGGCTCCTTCTCCGACAATGTCTAGTATTTTGTAATGATCACTGACGTTAAATGAGATATCGCGGTGTTGTTGTTGTTGTTGTTGTTGATCGAGTTGAGAGCCAACCGGAAGCCGTTGTTGTTGGGCTTGTGATGGTTGTTGCTGTATGTTTGACATCTCTCGTTATCTATCTCTATCTCTGATGACCAATTTATATATGAATATAGAGATAACAAATAATACCCAAGTTTCAGATAGTGTGTATATTTTTTCAGGGGTATACAGATTGGATTTATTTCATCGATTTCGATTTCGATTTTCTACCAAAAAAATTTGTTGTCGAATTTTTTTTTTTTTTGTTTGTTTTGATTTGAATTGAAGAGAAGAATGGGGGCTGTGTGTATTTATATATATAGAGAGAGATAAAGGGAAGGTTATAATTGACTTTGATACACAGCATTGGCTACTTTAACACCCCAATCCCATCTGTCATCTGGGAGAATCCTTGTAACACCATCAGCGCATATCACCCGATGTTCGCTGATATTTGTAGTACCCCAATTGATCTCTTGTCCATTTTTATAATGCAAGAATTTACAATAAGGTTCGATGAATTCAATAATTGGATCTTCCTCCTCCTTGTGGATACCCATCTGTAATGCGAAAAACCATAATTGTACATCGCATCCATGTGGTACTTTATGTACAGAGTCGACGTACTGGTCAAGATACTTTGTTCTAAAAGCGACTTGATATTTGAATATATTATCCTTTGGGAATCCACCTTGCACTAACGCATTGATAAAGCCACGTGACGAGGCGTATACTTGGCCATCACTGATCATATCACCGTATAAAACTCTCAATTCTTCAGGGAAGTCCGGATCGGACTCTGTGAGTTGGAGCTTCGGATAAAGGTCGAGTAAAGTGTTGGTAATCTTTGCAGGGTAGTAATTTGCCAATTGTAAAGGTAATTCATCGACGGTTTTCGGGGTGTTGAGTAAGGAATATTTGACACCTTCGTTATCAACTTCTCCAATCATGATTCTGAGCCCACGTTTTGTGAGCTGTTGTGCGTATTTCCCGCTAGAAATGTCGGCAAGTAAATTCGATGAGATGAAATTGTCGTCGGTTACAGCTCTAAAAGTGTGCATTTTCAAATCTGGGATTTTGTCGACTAATTCTTCACCGTCAATGGCTCTAAGTTTGAATAATATCTCGACAGATGTTAATGATTTGTCAATATTGAATGTTGTCAACACTTCATCAAATTGTTCTTGTAAGTCATCAATGGTCTTTGGTTGGATCCAAACGCTATTTGACCAAAATGCAACCTGTTTGATCAATTGTCTAGCTTCAGGGTGATAAACTTCATATGCCAATTGAAAAAAGGTGGAATAAGAACCAGCACTAACACCACCAACTGTGATCTTTGCCGGGTCTCCACCAAAATACTCAATGTTTTCCGATGTCCACTCCAATGCCAATCTCTGATCCCAAAACCCGAAATTAGTCAGATTCTTTCCTTCTTCCTCTAACAACTCCTTACCACATAGGAACCCGAACAAGTTCAACCTATACCCTGGCGATACGATGATGAACCTATCCGCAAACTTCTCAGCATCGTGTAAATCTCTTGGATCATAAATAGCACCTTGGTTCGGTGCTCCATACTGTAACCATCCACCATGGATATAAAACAACACCGGCCACCCGTTTGCAGGCTTTTTGGCATCGTCTGCAGGGATCCATATATTCAAATGTGTGATGTCCTCACTTGTAGGGGATTTAAAATACTGGTGTTTGAAATTAGGATCCGAGATCAGTGGCTGTGGACATTTTGGTGCGAATTCTTGATGCGTGTCCTCTGTATATGAATAGTTGAATGGGATCGGACGTGGGAGTTTCCAACGATAAGAACCAGTGGGTGGGAGCAGATATCTGACGTTGGTGAAACGATGGGTTTGTGGCCGATGGGAGTTCGGGGAGAGGATTGTGAGACCCGTGAGTTGGCCATGGTTGGGGATTTGGATCGTGTATGGGGTGGTTTGGTCTAATGATGGTGCGTTACCCATTGTGGTTTTGGGTCTATCCTTTATTGAATTCGATGATCATTATGAAGATATTATGAAGGATCTAGGCTGGGTTTTATATAGTTTATCCTCAATATCGATCGATTGCCGATAAACTGTGTAAAAATTTATCAAGCGCTGTTTTTTTTTTTTCTTACCGTCATCTCGGATAAAAAATGACAATAGCCTAAATTCTGCATTTTTGTACATATACAGTTTGAAAGAAGTAACATCGAAGTCTAATGTGGATGTGACTGAGTATTAGTCTGCCTAAAATTGACAAAGATAAGTTTCATTATGAATCGGTGCTAGATAAATTGGAAAGCTTGCTTGAAAAATCAGAGCTACATAAAACAGGCATACAAAGATTCAACAATGTAATTCTCTGATTGTTTATACGGTCATGGGACGCTATCATACTACAGCTACCACAATATCTCATCAGCTACGACTTTCTTTCCAGCTTCATGGTATGATGGGGAAACCAGTAAGGGCCTTGCCATTTCCATATATTCAATGGTCTGGCCCTGTGGCAAGTTCAAATATAGTCATCCGAGTCTTGCAACTTCTTACAATAACCATCACTACCGCCATTGTGAGGTTTTTGTTTGTTCAAATCACATCGAACTTTCACCACTTTTCCAACAAGAGAATATCAGAACCGTTCATCCTAAGTCGAACTATTCATTAACTCCAATTTCCAGTATCTGGAAAGCACCTTCGCGGTTATCGTTAGTAGTCAAGTATGACTTTCACCCTTTCCAACTTATTTTCGCATACTCCAAGGCAGCATCGCAGAAGAGAAGATGCTGTCAGATATCCCTTTCCCGTGATCGGTTTCCAGAGGTTAAATCCACCCTGGGTCTATTTTCCCCCCATTATTTAATAATTCATTCCAAGATGGTAAATTCTTTCCAGCTCCTCGTGACATACTTCAACGCAACCAATGCGGAGTTAAAGATTTTCTTTATCGAAGTACCCTTTTCCTGACTATTCAAAGGCTTCTTGCACCCAGTTTCGCTAATGGGACACTTTCCTAAATCGTAATCGGCGTAGTATCCTGTACGGTCTCTCCTATACCTTTGGTCTAAAGTTGTAGTGTATTTGTGTACCTGTAGGACTGGAAGTGTCCAAATTGTGAATCTCACCCTTTCAAAACCTGATATGCGATGCAACGACATCGTGCTCGGATCACACATTGCCAAGCATGCTAACATTGTGTAATATGCGTCATTCCCAGCATTGTGAAGAAAGGAGTGAGGAGTGTTAAGAAAGTCCCAACACGTTTTTTGAAGAAGCTCCGTTGGAGCCTTTCAAAACTCTCCAGATTTTAAAAGTGTCGATTAGCTCGATTCAGGGAATTTGACACCAATTTTTTTTAACCACTTGAGATCACCTTCTACACCATGACCAACTAAAGCCGGTTGTAAATGCGGGGATTGAGCGAAATAAAGCATAAACATCAATGACACGAAATCAGCTGCTTCCAATAACAAAACTATGCTCTCTTCATATATGAAATTACCTTGGTTACCTTCCACATATTTCCCATTTTATGATCCTGAAGCTCCTCGATAATGAAGTGAATTGACCTGATTGTAGGCACGATACTGGTTACTTGCGATTTCGGGTCGTATACGGATATTCCTATCTCAGTCACCATGTCATTGTTTCCCTCAAAAGCTTCGACGTCAATAGCGATTAGAGCTGTATATTTCGGTGCCACTATTTTCATTGCATTCTTTACCAATGGATCCGAATGAAAGACAAAGGCGTCTCCTCAATTGTTCGCGGATTGTATTTACACAGAGCATCGCCAGCAGTCATTATTGATTAATATTATTTATTGATTGAATTGATTGAAATAGAAAATGTTTCAAATTTATTCACAACCCGTTTTTTTTTTTAAAAAAAAAAAAAATTTGTAGAGGTCGGATCATGGTACAAATGAAGTAAATGATTTTTGAACTTGTTTTGAAGCATATACAATGAACCTAGCTCCGTGGTCCCTTTCAAAAAGAGCTTAGTGCACTATAGTAAACAAAAGTTGTTGCAATTCAACAACGTGACGACCCGTAAAAGTTGTCGGTAGAGAGACTGATAATTTTGAATTTGGTAACTCCGTCCTTGAGTAACCTTTTCACGTTAAATTAGGTGATTTGGCCAGGTATGCATGCCATCAGGTTACGAATCCTGGGATGCATATATATTGCTCTAAGCAAGATATGTTGGTGGCATCAACCGCTAGCTACAAAATACTAGTTATTGCTCTCAACAATCTATCTCGTTTCTTTGATGAAGGGACCTCAGACCACCCACGGTCTCCATCAGAGAAGAGCGATATTTACCTGCCTTGAGAGTCACTTAAATTATGGTCGGTTCAAACTATAATAACATGTACTCATCATATCTTCAGTGAATGGGAATTGTGAGAGCCCTTTGTCGATGGGTTTAGACCAACTTATGTTTTATCTGTTGACTTTCGAGAGCCATAAGGGCTACATTGCCAAAAGCTAATTTAAAGGTTGGCCATTAAGATCTGCTACATCTCATTTTGAAAAATATCCTTAAAATGAATAATGCGGCAACTTTTTCACTTACAATATCTCGCTTCATTACCCCCAACAAATTTACTTTGACAACATACTTCAACCCAGAACCTCATCCTGTTATGGTTTTCAGAAGTAACGACTCAGCTTGCGAATGTCTTCCACATTATTCGAGAGTCACATTCTGCCCAATCTTCCGTAACGTACCCAAACGCAGCCAGGACTGAACGAAAGTATTTCTGGGTTAAAATTTCAGTTTTGACGATTTCTTAGAAGAAATTGATAACTGGTCCCACCAATGATATCATTTGCTAGATTATTACTGCCCCAGCGTCCAATACCTTCTCTCATATGCCGGTTTTATAATCCTGAATTTATTCGATAATGATGCGACCAATCCTGATTGTAGGCACGATACTGGTAAATCGCAACTTTGGATCATATACTGAAATTCCTATCTCAGTCATCATGTCGTGCTTATCCTCAAAGGCTTCGAAATCTATAGCGAATAGAACTAACTGTGCGCTTAGGTGCTACTATCTTCATTGTTTTGTTCACCGTTTCATTCAGATGGAATCGATAGTTGAGCATTTGTATATCTCAATTCATAGCTAAGGGCTCTTCATAGAATGGGAGGCAGGGGTGACTCTTTGAGTACTCATAATAGGCCAATTGATTAGTTGTAATTGATATATGTTTCAGATTCATCCCTCAAATGTTTCTTATCTTTTTTTTTTCTTATCTTTTTTTTTTCGTTTTTTTCTTGGTTTTTAGCTCAACAAAATCAGTGGAGATCACTACAGCGTCAAATTGAAAGAAATAAAATTGCAAATTAACTTGATTGAATCTATATAGTGAACATAGCTATAAGATCACTGTGAGATAAAAAGAAAGAAATCGAACAATAGAGAATACTTAATGGAGGCCATTTTTTGATTAAGTGAGCAACCTTCTTGAGTTGAAAGAACCAAATCTTAGCATCAGTTCATCCTGAATGAAGTCGACATAGTATCTTCTAAATAATATGTGTTTGAGACACCAACCACTGAACTTGAAATATTGGCTTTTAATTTGAACATCCGAAACATTTTTCTTCTCCTAAATTGGTCGACCCCAACCATCTAGAGCTTCCGCCAGACAATAACATTAATGGGATTGAACTATGGCTGATATAAATCGTCACCAGATAATCAACTTTTGTGCCGAGACAAAAGCTGGAGCAGATGTCTGCAAATTTAAAATCACTCAGTGTTTGCACTCTCATGAACCACAATAAGAAAACACCCCTCGAAAATTGGTTTGAGAAAGTCATCGATTCAGTACTGTAAATTTGATATGTTGCCTTTAAAGTGCCACCAATGCTTCACTGTTAAAACGAACTGCTAGGTTGGTCAATAGAATTCTCCACTTCTCACTTTGGCACTTGTTTTAGCTTAACAACTGTGGCAATCTAATTATCCATAACGCTTCACCACTCTGACCATTCACTTGCAAGATACTCCAATGCTGTTGTTGCCTCCGGAAATCTGCTCTTTATCAGAATACCCCCTTTGCCAATTCTTGAAGCATTTCGTCTTTTGGTGTCACGCAGGTGGGCATTGGCTAAATCAAAAGCGAAGTAGCGTCCAGTGCTTTCACTTCTTCCATGTGACTGGTTTAAAGCTGAGCTGTATCTCTCCAAGTCGAGAGTTCTTTTTGAAGTCGGAATAAGCTTGGGCCTCTTATAGTGTGACTCACCATGCAACGACTTCGTATCCGGGTCGCAAATTGCCAAGCATGCTAGCATTGTATAGTAAGCATCATTTCCAGCATTGTGAAGAAAAGGGTGGGGAATTTTGAGACTCTCCAATAATGTTTTCAATGAAGGCTTATCTGAATCTTTCAACGCAGCCCAGAAGAACAGTGTATCAATGACCTGAGTTGTCAACGATTCCGGAAACTTAACACCAATCAGTTTCAACCATTCTAAGTCATGTCTTACACCATGGCCGACTAGGGCCGTATCACCGGGGTTTTCGAAGTACAGCATGAACAACATAGACACAAAATTAGCTGCCTCTACCAATGGTAAAACTATGCTCTCTTCGTTTATGAAGTTATCCTTGTTATCAGCCACATATTTCCCGTTTCTGAACTCTATAAACTCCTCGATTATGATGTGCATGGACCTGATTGAAGGTAGTATACGGTTAAACTGTGGTTTGGGATTGTATATGGCAATTCCTATCTCTGTCACCATGTTGTGGTAATCCTCATAGGTTTCGACGTCGATTGCCATCAAAGCTGTGCGTTTGGGGGCAACGATATTCATTGCATTGTTAACCACATTGTTTGAATGGAATTGATATTTTCTCATTAGATCTCTATGCTTCAAACTTATAAAGACATATATTTATATCGCTCAAGGGAAGGCGAGATTATTAATATCACGATCTGATCCGGGGAATGTTTTTTTTATTTATATTTTTTTTTTGGTCGCCGCTTATTTTTGTCGCTTTATTTGATCACCACGCGTTTTCAAGGGAATGATACAACAAGATACCTTCTGCTCTTGAGTTAGTGGTTATACTTTTGACTTTGGAATATCGTTTCAATGGTGCTGAGTTGATATTAGGTTTTCAATAAGAAATATTTGGGAAATATATGTTATATATTATGTGAGATTTTTTCAGTGCAAAAAGTATTAGCTCAAATCTTTAGTCACATACAATTGGGTTTGTTTCAATCGAAGCTGCATACTCCTTCAAACACAATGTTGTTGAAATTAGTAATCAATGTGGTCTATTGTTGTTATTGTTATTATTAATATAAGTCATCAAGTTTACTACGGTGGCGTTTGAAGTTGTTTGTTATTGAGTTTTATTATGGTTAAGGAATGTTCTAGAGTCTTCTGGAAAAAGTTTATTTTTATTTTTATTTTATTTTGAAAAAAAAAAAAACAATAAATAAAATAAAATAAAATAAACAATCAGGTGAACTAGTTTGAACCCTATCGAACATTCCAGTACGTTCTATGGAAAGATACAAGACTTGTCTGATTACTAATCATATTGTGATCTGAACAATATAAAAGAAACCTTGAAGTACTATAGTTTAAGTAGTTTTAGTAGACCAAGTGAATATATACTTATTGGATTGTATACTACACCAAGCAAGTAAGAAAAATTTATATAACAATGTCAGCTACGTCACGTATAGTCGCACTTCAAGAAATGTACCCTTGGTCATGAGGGGATTTGAATTATTACAGTCAAGTCATTTTCAGAAAATTAAACTGAGTAAATAAACACCTTGATGCCTCGTAAAATACTGACAATAGTCGTACTTACTATAGAACCTTTGTTCAACGCGACTTTTAAAATCTACAATAACGACTATGATCTCTCTACCAGGCATTGACTTACAGGAACGAGTCACTTCTTCATCATGTCAATTATTGTCGGTAATCGAGATACATCGACATTGAAATTATGTCACTTTTCATGCAGGATGAAGCTGACAATTCCACACAACACGTAAGCATATATTGTAAGCAAATCAGGTCAATTGGAAAAAGAATTGTAGCGTAAGAACTTTTTGGCGATACAATATCTAACACTCGTGCTCATTGATACACAACTTTGCGATTATTACCAAATATGAAAATTGAGGGCAGGTCAGATCTTTTTGCGTTTTCAAGTATGGGTTTCACTTGAGATAGTAAAACGTGATTTGTATAATTTATATACTTCATAGATGAGAGTATTGGGTCTCTAAATTTTAATCCCTATAAACCAAATAAAAAGAGTGAAAGGGATGAACTTATGAATCATGAGTTCACCACTAATGTAAGAAAAGCAAGTGGAGGGTTCTTTGGCTGTGTAATCAACAGAAAAGGGGAAAAATGATCATATGAGATCATTATCGAATCATGATGATATTCTGATCACGACAAAAGATACATATTGCAATTTTTTTCTCATTAACATCAACGTGCAATGCGACCACGAAATGCCAACCCCAGAAAATTTATAATAGATTTGCCCCAAGCAGTCAAAACAAAATACCTTTAGGTTGAATTAAATAACATGGAACTAAATAGACAGAGCAAGAAGAGCAGGTAGAAAAATGACTAAAGCCTAAATTTTCACATGTTTCTTTGTGTGAAAAAGCAATATTATTTCGCAATATGTTGATAAAATTATACCTCTAATTACCTTTTTCAACTGGGTTTAACCTCACTGTTGGAAACCGATACCTTCTTTTTGTCTCCAATCATCTTTGTTGCATATGTCTGCTTTTTCAAGTATGAAAAAAGTTGTTTGAATCACGACAGTGAAATGAAGAAAAAAGAGTCAGATTTCTGGGCAGCCGAGTCTCAGCAAAACAACACAAAGATGTATAACTTATATAGGTTTGAGCAAATCGTTTTAAACTCACCTATCTTTTGTACAGTCTCTTTTGTCAAAGTGATAAGCGTCGCTAACCTCTAATTAGTAACTCTTTTACAACAGTTAGGTAGCAGGAAGCCAAAAAAGAAGAATCAGTTTAAAACGGGAGCTGCGAGGGCATTTTTTGCAGCCTGAATTATTAGCGTCACTTTAAAATCACTTTAAAATCAAATAAACTAAAGCAGCATCATGCAGTCTCAGTTGAGTACGGCGGAATTTTGGGTTTTAAGCATGTGTTCAGTGGATTACTTTCAATATCAAGACATCTAGCACTATTGAAGTACAGATTATGTAACAAAGAAAAACATCTTCATTGAAAAATTATCATCTTCGAGACAATAATTGAGTCGAAAGATGGCATATAGTTCAAAGGCATTTTTGACCTGCAATCATTCAATACACTTTGTTCTTTTACCTTTTTCGTTATTGTGAATGTTAAAAAAGTTGATTGTTAGCTCCCTTTTGGCAGTTGAGGAATGTAGGGGTAGAAAATGTCATCAGATAGTAAGAATGGTCTTTCACTTCCTCAGTCTTTGTGTTCGTTGATAACGGGATGTCTGTCGGAGATAGGGTGACCTCAAAGGTAGTTCAATTAATGTGTTAAGTATGAAATCACTGTTGAAGATGCTCAGTTAGGAAGCTCACAGAAAGATTATTACCGTAAAGAGACTAAAAAGGGAACTTATCTGTTGAATGCTAGCCATTCTCTCATTGTTTAGTGAATTGGTCACGTTCATATTTGTATTTGAATTTGATAATTTATTAAAAGAAATCTCCTTTTAAGAAGGAGATATGAAGCTATGTATATCTTATATAATTTTTAGAAGAGTCAGTTTTAATTATATTAATTAATTAAAACTAAAACTAAGACGAACTGACTCTTTTCAACATTATCATGAAACATGAGATAAAAGAAGTAACCTAGACAACATGAATGAAAGGTTAATTGATATTTAAGTAAAGTGATTCCTGTTTATATTCGTATAGATAGAAAAGACATAGTTTCAAGTTATAAATATACATACAGTACAGTAGAATACTACAAACATCCAATAAACAACTCAAACTTTTCCATAAAGCAATGTCATCAGCTCCAACTACACCAACGTCAAAAATTCCTAAAAGAGATTCTATTTATCCAAGTTCCACCGTCTCGCCAAGGGTTGACTTTGATACTGAACTGAAGTGTCTGCTACCGTATCAGGATCTCCTCACATCACTCATCAACAACATATAATTTGATCTATTTTTTGGCATAAAACGTTTTCTTACTAGACCAGGTTTCAAGATGAAAACACTTGCTTTACATAAACTAACTAATAAAGAGCGGGGCCGATGATTTTGTATAGGATAAATCATTGCTGCAATAAAGAGTATAACTTGACCAGATGATGATCGGCAATGAAACTGCTTGAGTGAACATCATCTCATGTCAGTGTATTCCTTGAAGATCATGCATTGGATATAAAGCAAGGAAAAGTGGCAATGTGATCGTATTGACGAATCCATGACTCTATATTTATATTTATATTTCTTAATATACTTATAATTAATGTTATTAAACCTATTCTGTTTAATAATTTTGTATTTTTGTAACTGTATTTTTAATGATCCATATTATTACAAACATTTTTTTTATTTATACCCCCTTTTTTCTTTTTAAATGAGGGGGGTAACTTCTATAATATTATTCCTGTTTTTATATATATTAATATAACCAATCAAATTGGTTATTATATATAAATGAGAAAGACATAATATAATCAATAAAATGTTCCCGAAGTTAAGGGGGACATTTCCCACGAGGCGAACAATTTAATATATGTCACGTAACTAGTGGATTATATATATATATATAGATTCTTATATTAAATTATTATCTTATAGAAGGTCTACCTAAAACGAACAAAATATTCTCTAAAGTAGAAATTACAGAAACGATAATAACAAAGGATGAAAAATAGAAGATAGTTGAGTAAACTCCTAATTGAATAAATGGTATTTCAACATGCAATTCTCCTAAATGTCCTAATAAAACAAAGTTGAAGATTAATAATCAATAGAAGAATTTAGATATAGCTTTGAAACAGTTATCTCTTATAACACTTCTATCAGTATAAGGTAATGATAATAAAATTAATATTGCTCCAAACATTGCTACTACTCCTCCTAATTTATCTGATATTGAACGTAATATAGCATAAAATGGTAATAAATATCATTCGGGTACAATCGATGCAGGAGTAACTAATGGATTACCTGGTATATAGTTTTCAGCATGTGAATTAATAATTGAATTATTATTAAATTGGACTATATCTTCATATAATTATATATCACTTAAATTTATTTTGTATAAATCTTCATTCAGTATCAAAAATTAATCAAGCTTTATATAATGTTAAATCTTTTTTATAAGCTTTCATATTATATAAATAATAAAAATGTTCAATTAAAAACGTTGACCTTTATTAGATCTTGATTGATTTTCTTCACCACCTATTGATCATTTAAAATGACCATAACCTCCTTTATCATAATAAATATTTGAATATCTGTAATTAATTTATTACTTACACTTATTGTTAATTGAGATCTATTATTCAATCTACAATAGCAATTAATAGTACCATCAGCATCAAAAAAACCTATAAATCAAGAATTACTTCTATCTAATTTAACAGGTTCTTAAACTGTGATATTTAATATAGTACAAACTTTATATAATTGTGGTAATCTTTTACTATTACGTATATTACCATTTACGGCATTAATTACTTTAATCATACCATCTTTGTTTTGTAATCTATATCTTCAAGCTTTAAATTCTGATCTAAGTTTAATTTGTTGAAAAGAGTCAGTTTTAGATTAGTTTTAATTTAGTTTTAATTAATTTATTAATTAAAACTTTATTAATTAAAACTTAATTAATTGAAACTGACTCTTCTAAAATTTATATAAGATATATATAGCTTCCAATCTCCTTCTTAAAAGGAGATTTCATTTAATAAATTATCAAATTCAACTATAAATATGAACGTAAT
>JAJLSS010000064.1:0-19617 GCA_030567755.1 Nakazawaea pomicola | reverse complement strand
CTTAGGCCTATAAAACGAAATGTTTTTTCCTCTCCTCTTGTGTAGTCTAGGTTTATTATATAGTTTGGTGAAGCCTATACGGTGAATCCTGTAATAAACACTTTAAATATCAATATGTATCCTTAGGCCTATAAAACGAAATGTTTTTTCCTCTCCTCTTGTGTAGTCTAGGTTTATTATATAGTTTGGTGAAGCCTATACGGTGAATCCTGTAATAAACACTTTAAATATCAAAAAATATCAAAAAAAGTATCCTTCGAACCTATCTATCTTGTTGTATCTTTTAGGCTATAGTTTGATATCAATACGATTAACTTAATTTGAATAGAACTTGTTGTTTATTTGACCTAACACGAATATATAACTACCCTAGTTATATATCAACTCTTTATCTATTATAACGAACACCTGTTATAATCTTAGTTCCAACTTGAGCTACCTGACGATTCAGTACTCCTCCTTTGGTGTGTGTTTCGATCCTTCCTTTCTTACTATTTCTCTCTGGCAGTTCATTCCCTTTTATTCCTTTTTTCCCATGTGGGGATTTACTCTGCTCTGTTTTCTCATCATGCTTTTACTTTGCTTATACTTCCCTTTTCTCTCCACTTCTCTTTTAGGTAATTCCCTGATTACCTAAGCTTAAACTAGCTTGTCTTAACCTTATTTCATAACAATCAGTTCCAAAGAGTTACCTTAACATACTCAAAATTAAATTACCCAATTAGGCAGTTTGGGGCTACCAAGGTGACACCAACTTTCTATCCAGATTATCATAACTTTAAGTTCAGGGGGCATGCTATGAGACAATAAGAGAATGAATGCTCTCTGACCATTCTTGTTTAAGATTGTGTTTGCTATCCCGCTGAGAGGGATTTGAGAGATTATAAACGGACGCTGACTCTCCCTTATATTTTATTTTACAAAGCGGAGCTTAATTTTATACTTTCGCTTCTGCCAGCTCTATACTATTCAATCCCAGTTATCTCTATATTTCTACATTAGATTTCCCGATCCATTCAAAGTATTTCGACTTCAAACCCTGAGTCAGGAATATATTAGTATATCATAAGGCGGTTGCTTTTAACAGTCGATTAAATTGTGCTTGTAAAACAGCAGTTAGTATTTTAGTTCTCTTGCATTTTTTGGCATTTTGGGGGCTAATCCTTTTATTTACAATTCATCTTTTAGCCCTCCAGCAGGTTTTCCCCATATGAGAAAAATGTTTCCTACCTGGTTAGACTAAGACTAGGAATAAAACAGCAGGGCACAGCACTCAGTTATTAACAGAGATAGCTAAATAGTTATAATAGACTCTATGATTTAAGATAAAAAAAAAGTATTACTAGGTTTGTTCTTTCGGGAAACGGCAAGAAAGAGAGGATTTTTTCTCACTACTTAATCCCTTTCAAGAGGCTTGGTAGATTTGAGGGGGGTAGGCAGCTCGTCTACGGATTTGCCTTTTGCTTAGAAATCGAAATGTTTCTCTCATCCCTTCTTGTGTGAGTAGGTTTATTGTGCATAGTCAGTCTAGATCTATAAGGTTGGTCCTACGATAAACACTTGAGATATTGAAATATCAAATAGTTCGTCTTTGGCTAAGAGAACCTCACTCAGTACTCCTACATTTAGTTTCTTGATCTATTATGAGGAAGCTTTTTAGAAGTTGACATTTATTTTGATTCTATTGTCTTTTTTGGTTTGCGATTTAACTCATATATAGTGCTGAGTCTTTTCAAGCTTGTAAAGCCGTTGTAACACGGGAGTTACGTGATTATTCTACGAACTACTGGGAACTATGGAGAGTTACTAATAAAATGGCAATTTGGAGTGGTTTCTAAGAGGCGGCATCCATACATTCAACACGATACGTATGGTAAAACATAGTAAAACAGTAAATCAACATTCCGAGCTGGACAGTTTCTAACAGTAAAGATTTTCATAAAATGCTCATTGATGGTCGTTATCGATTTTTGGTTACTGTTGTTACTAGGAAGGATGTACAATTTAACAGGGTACTGAATCGTCATATTATTTAAAACATCTTTCAGGTTCTACCAAGTAGCGGCCTGTAATTTTAAGGACGATTAGACCTTTGAAGATATAGCATCAACCGCTTTTCTTGATTGTTTGAGTTGAAGGTTCGAGACTGTAAAAGTAGCAATTACGATCAAATTCATAAGAGTTAAAGAAGTTATCACCTGCAATCATTAACCGTTGGATGCACCATTTGGAATGCTCAAATACTAATTGACCATCCCTTTTTTATACATAGTGAGTACAAAAAAATTATGATAGATTTGAGAGGGAATCGACAACCCAAAATTGGACCTGACTCTAAGGAATTGATTGACTCAGACATCTTTCTCCTTATAAGCTTGATCGATAGTATGCCTATGAAGGCTGAATCCATACGGTCAACCATGTAGTAGAAAGTTTTAGGCTCATACCATGGGATTTGAGAACAAACCACGCACCCTGTCAGACCACAAATACAAGATCTTGAAGTTTAATAAGTCAAGAAACGTTGACAACAACTTAAAAAAACTCATAAGCTCTATATACTCTTAGATCTTCCACGTGTCGTCATTTCAAATGTCTTGTAAGTCTCCAACACAAATTTAGACCGAAAATTTCCTTAACTTAAGTATTTGGGTCTGAACTCTGAAACCCACTCGTTATTGGGAAATGCTAGCTTACTTTTGTCTCTTTTGAGATAGCTTCCTATACCGGCGGATCCTTCAACAATCTTTCCCTCTTCAAACACAATTTTGCCCTTTACGATAGTGTACCTTGGCCAGTTATTTATCTCGTAGCCTTCAAAAGGAGTGTAGTCACACTCATGGAACAACATTTCGTTATTGACAGTTTTTGGTCCCGTATATTTTCCCTCTGGATACCAAATCACCAAATCTGCATCCGACACACCAGGAAGTAAAGATCCCTTTTGAGGGTATATTCCGTATAGTTTAGCCGGATTCGTACAATGCAACTCTACAAATTTTTGCATTGTGAGTTTCTGCTGTCTCACACCGTACTCAAACATCAACGGCAGTCTAGTGGAAACACCTGGAATGCCATTTGGAATCCACTTGAACTCACCCTTGTGTCCATGGGCAAACGCCATTTTCTTACCATCATCGCAGCCATAAGCGGTTGGACAATGGTCAGAGGAGACGATAGTAAAAGTTCCGTTTCGCAACCCATTCCACACTTGATCCTGATCTTCCTTACCCTCTCTAGGAGGAGGCGAGCAGACGTATTTGGCCCCTTCAAAAGGGTCGTGGGAGTGAATACAACGTAAGTCTTCAGAGGACAAGAATAAATATTGAGGACAAGTCTCTGCAAAAACCTTGAGTCCTTTTGTCTGAGCATCGCGGATACAATTGATCGCAGAAGGAGCCGACACGTGGACGAACAATACCGGAGTGTCCATCGTTTGTGAGATTATAATAGCACGATTGGTAGCCTCACCTTCAAATATTTGAGGTCTTGAAACTGCATGGTAGTAAGGATCAGTTTTACCTTGTTCTTCCAAAGCTTCGATCATCCATTTGATCATGTCTCCGTTTTCGGCATGTAGCATCGTGGTAATTCCGTTTTTGCGCAAGGCGTGCATTGCGTGCATCAAATCATAGTCACTAAGTTGAAGCTTTGGATATGTCATATACATCTTGACACTTGTACAACCTGTCTCTTCCAGTAGTTTACTTAATTGTTCATCAATGAGATCTTTATCAATCTTGAACAAGATCAAATGAGTTGCAAAATCACAATACAATTCTCCACCTTTCAACGCATCATCAACGCACAACTTTACCGACTTGACCAATCCATCGGGTTTGTCAAACAAAGTTTCTTCCTGTGATGCAAATGTGATTATCGTGGTAGTACCTCCACTAACAGCACTTCTCGTACCAGTATGCATTGTATCAGCCACTTTACCAAAGAGATCCAAAGGCTCTTGCAAATGAACGTGTGCGTCTATAGCCCCGGGAGTAATATACCCTCCCTCGGCATCTATGACTTCAGTGCCCTCTGTTGGATCTATGTTCTGAGCGATAACACTGATCTTGGCCCCGGAGATGGCTATATCTGCTTTGAACGTGTCTGAGGCTGTGCATAAGATACCATTCTTTATCACCGTGTCATATATGGCCCCCATATTCAATCCCCGAAAAAGCTGTTCAGTCGTCAACTGAGAAATTATTGAAGCAGTGCTGTTCAGAGTGTCTGAAGGTTTGATCAAAGCTTTTTATTTGGAGAGGAAAAAAAACATAAAAACTTTATTTTCTTATCAGTAAATCGTCAAAATTTGTATGCGTCTTCGGGTAAATATTTCGAAGAATATAGAGTCTACAAGAGAGTGATGTGGGGAATGGTGTTTATTTACTCATTGAGCAATTAACAACATCTATAATATTGGCAAAAATTGTCCAACAATCAACATCGGTATATCAAACACATCTCTTTTTATAGTCCAAACACTAGCACATTTCAAAAACCCCTTTGCCGGATCTGCTTTCTTCAACACACAATCTGTCAAGATCGTAGCGTTAAGATTGCCAAATGCAATATCACTAAATAATTTGAAATACCTTAATGCACTTTCATCATCCATCAACTCCACGATGAAGGTTCTTTTAGAAAGCAAGTTCTTACGGATGTGCCCTGTCAAGGCACTAAATTCATTAGTTAAGGCCGTTATCTCTCCCGTTCTTCTCCAAATGACAGTAGGAGTGGCAGACATGGATATGAAACTTTCATATTCTAATAAAGACCTTTGGAATGACTTTTCGGTGAAAATTAGATCATTTTCAAATAAGGATTTTGTAGCCGAGATAAACGATGGACGATACACTGCCATGCATTTGGCAATTGTCAACAATTGATCTCGATTGAACCTCTCTTTCAAATAATGAATCAACGCATGATACAGCTTTGGGTACTGATATGACTTCACAATATTGGTTAGGTAAATATCATCTGGTGTCTTGATTATGTGTCTCAATATGATCGGAGCCGTATAATCTTGCTCTTCCTGGATAAAATTCGGGATCTGATCAGGTGAATTCAGAATATGTGAGGTGTTGATGTGGATCGAGTTGACACTCGTCACAGAAGCTGTGTCTCCATCTCCTAACTGTATAAAGGGCCTCTCGTTGATTTCAAAATCAAAGAAGTCCGATGGTGATGGTGGATTAGTCGTCAACAAACTGGTCAATTGTGCATACTCATCATTTACCAAAGTTGACTCAAAGTTTGTTTTGGATTCTTGAATCGACTTATTATATACATTCAACATGAAGTTCAAGTCATCCTTGTTTATCACGTCTTGCAAGGTGTCTGCGTGATGTGAAATCAAGTCGGGCCGCACTTTGATCTCCGGCTCCTCTGAACTGGATGAGGACGAAGAAAAAGACCCCGACCCATCAGACTCCAGCATCGAAGACTGTGAGGGTAGCACGTATTCTGGTTGCTGAGAATGTGCGTGAGACCGTTGTTGCACAGATAAAGGAGTAAGCACACTGCTGGCAGCTGTGTCTACTGAAGTGGATGGTGACTGGTTGTAAAACATATGCTCCTCGGGCTTGCTCGGATGTAAGGGTATCAGATTGGTCTGTTCCCTAACAGTGTAGCCTGTGGTCATGTCCGGCTCATACGAGGTGTTGTTGTTGGTGTCGAAGTTATCGATATTGTCGTAACTGTTGACATCGTTATAGTTGACGTTGGATTCTTCTATAGAAGGCTCGTTTGTGGGTACCACCGCCCTCGTAATCACAGGGTTACTTTCAGATCTATCCTCCACCAGCGAAGGTGAATTTAAAAGACTGGCTACTGATTGCCTCTTGTGTGGTATTGATGGTCCTCTAACCAAAGTAGACCCCCTTTCTAGCTGGTTTCCATTGTAATTGACAAAACTTATTTCACTGGGTATAGGCGCTACTGTTATACCATTGAGAGCTTCGGGCTCCTTTGAATCTTTAAGTGCCCTTGGCATAGCCTTTTTTCTTATCTTCGTCATCTTCTTTCTTTCAACACTTTCACATGTCAGTGATAGTCCTCTTTTCACACAATTTTGACAGGGCCTCCCTGGGTCGCATTGTAAATGCTTTGAGTGGCAAAAGTTGCAAGCCCTAGACGTTGGCCTCCTGCTCTGCTTCTGTTCCTCGGTTAATTTCTTTGTCATATGACCGAGACGATATTTTTCTGTTCACAGATCAACCTGCAACAAAACAACAAAACAAACAGCTTTTTAATAAAGAAAATGTAGAAAAAAATGTGTCAAGTGTGTTGATATTGTTTTTGAGTGTCCCCACCTTGTCATCACAAAATAAAACACTTCTATTTGAAATAATTGTCCTAGTCACTGAATTATCCTCTAAGTAATGATTCTGCCAAATGAGAAACAAGTTGATTACAGATATTTTATGTACAGGGTTTCTTTGGCGCTTTTTGTTTTTTCGTCTCGCTGGAAGTCAAAAACACAAAAAAAAACACACACAATAAGAAAAAGTCAAATTCTGGGGTAAGCCCCGGGGAAATGGGACTTTCCATTTTGGGATTTTGGCATTGCACACTGGTTTTTTCGCATCCGATACGGACCCGGTGTTAAATAGGGATATAGTGTAAACGTATATACTCAAACACAATAAGAGAAACAGATGATTTGCTTTTCGATTTGCTGGGAAATGAAACAGGAATAGAAGTGTGCAAAAGAGGGCACCAAAGATAAGCTCCGGCAAGAAGTAAAAGAATGCTAGCAGCATGCTATAAAGATTTAAAAAAATGAAAGGTTAAACACAAAATCAAACAAACAACATCAAAACAAAGTGAAGGCCGGAATGGAATCACAAAAGTCAATCCGGTTAATCTGATTTAGCCAAAACAATTGCAGTTCTAGATGGAAGATACACTTGCAAGTAGTTATTTCTGTTATCCCATCCTTGTGGTGTCGTGAAATGTTCAACAGATTTATCAATTCTTGCATGCCCTCCAAAATCTTCATCATCGGAAGATAATATGACCTTGAATTTACCTGTGCCGTTCAATCCAACTCTGTAGTCTGTGTAAGAGTTCGACGGATGAATGTTGAAAATAAACAACAAATTGTGTCTCTCGTAGACGATAACTTTATCCCCCTCATTCTTCAAAGAAACATAGGCAGGGTCATAGTTCAACCATCCGTATTTGGCCTCCGCGTTGTTCATTGCACAATCAAAGTTGTACAAAAATCTATATCTCAACAAATCATCGTCAATCAAATTGAATTGTCTTCTTGCATAATGGAATGATTCACCATTACCAACTCTTGGGAAATCGAGCCATTCAGGATGTCCAAACTCATTACCTTCAAAGTTTAAATAAGCCTCACCGCCCAAGGAATTTGTTATCAATCTTATAATCTTGTGCAACAGTAACCCACGGTCAATTATTGGTGTCAACTCAGTCAACTTGGACATGTTGGTATACATTTCCTTGTCCATGAGCCAAAACAGCAACGTCTTGTCACCAACCAAAGCCTGATCATGGGATTCAGCATATGAGATACATTTCTCCTTGTACCTACGGTTACTTAAGGTATGAACAATACTTCCGATATCCCATTCTTCATCTTGTTGATGTTTTAGCATCTTGATCCACATATCTGGGATTGACATAGACAAACGATAATCAAATCCGACACCGCCAGATTCTCTAGGTAAACATAAAGTAGGATATCCACTTACGTCCTCTGCGATCGTTGTAATCTGTGCACCTTTCAATTCACCGAACTGGCGACATAAATCGTTGGCCAACATTAAATAACTGAGAGCTTCTCTATCGACTGGCGAGTTATTACCTAAATATTCATTATAATCTCCACTGAAACCTGATCCTATACCATGATGTAAGTATAACATACTGGTAACTCCATCAAATCTGAAACCGTCAAAGTTGTATTCATCGAGGTAAAATCTCAAATTTGACAACAAAAACCTCAAAGTTTCGTAACTTCCGTAGTTGAATAGTCTGGAGTCCCATTGTTCATGTTGACCCTTACCACCCGCATGGAAATAACAGAAATCGGTACCGTCAAAGTTGTTCAACCCATCTTCTACATTTTTAGAGGCATGTGAATGTACAACATCCAACAAGACTCTAATACCCAAGCCATGTGCTGTATCAATCAACTCTTTTAAATCTTCTGGGGTACCAAATCTGGAACTAATGGCAAAAAAACTTGTGATCTGGTAACCAAAAGAAGCGTAATAAGCATGCTCCATTACTGACATCAATTGAACGGTATTGTAACCCAATTCTTTGATCCTTGGCAATAAATTGTATGTGAACTCTTTATAAGTTCCAACCTTTGGCTCTGGAGTAGAAATACCAACGTGGGCTTCATATATCTTTAACGATTGTGGTAAATCGGGTCTCTTATTCTTAAACTCATATGTTTCTGGAGGATTCCAAAATCTTGACTCGTAACTAGGATTGTTGTACTCTTTAGGAGGTTGAGTAGCTCTTTTGATCCATGCAGGTAATCTGGCAATTTTCTCACCACTTGGTAGAGTTAACAAAATTTTGACTCTGGAATCATGCGGGATTGCACATTCTCCATTCACAGAAGGTACAATGATATGGAAACAACCATACTGGTCCTTGGTCATTGGGTGCGAATCATGACTCCAATCATTAAAGTCACCAATCAATGCAGCGGCTGTTGCATTTGGTGCATACTCTTTATAAGTGATACTATTATCTTGCAACACATTGAAACCAAAACTTTTGTAACCATGGGCAAATGAAAGGATGCCATGTTCACTGTCGTTCAATTTTTGTAAGAAGTCATCAGCCAATGAACGGCGGTAGAGCAATTCTCCAACAAATGGTTCTAACCACGGATCAACATCAACAGCTCCTTTGACACGGAGGGGGATTTTGTTCTCTGATACAGGCATTCAGGAGTTCTTTGTGTCTGGGGTAAAGACTAAAATAAATGCGATAAGATCTGTCAACTTTGAATAGATCAATCAATTGGAATCAATGAATATGTCTATTTGTATATTGAATGTCGTTTGAATATGAGTTCAACCCTTAATGTCTTGCTGAGTGCTGATTCTATTTCTGAGGTTGCTTCCTTGGTTTTTTTTTCGTTCGAGTACTCCATTTTTTTGTGTGCTTTTGTTGCAAAAACAGACGCAAAACAATTCTGGGGTGATTATCTTATCATCAAATCGATATAGTGCTCTATTGTTACCGAGACCGTACAAGGAAGGAAAACAAGAAGACCAGCTGATGGACGCCACTTTGTTTGGTCTTCAGTCATCTCTTTCAACAAAAGGCTGGATGCCATTTCAGGCATTGCTCATCTCTTGCTTCGTCAGCTGTCTTTCAACACCAGACTGACGGAATGCGGGACAGGAACCATCAAAAGGCGGGAAGGGCAAAACTTAGTCTTAAATTTGTTTTTGCCTAAAGATGTGTCTAGTATAGTTACCATTTAAACACTACTTAAACTCGGTTTACTCCAATTGTCACTATCTTTCTTTTTAAACATTTGCCAACCCTGCCCCTGGAAGTTTGGTCAATGGCAGCTGCTCACTGACCAGCAAACTGACTGACTGCTTGACTGACAGATAAAATGCGGAAAAACTAGACCCACACAGCGCAGAAGAACCAACGAGCCCAAAAATGAAAAAAAATTGTTGAGGGAAAAAAACACACAAAGGAGGAAATAGAGAGTGACTCGAAGACAAGACAGATACATCCCAAAACACCAGGCACTTGACCCGATCAATCCCCATATCACAATTGAGCGCAACAGCATGCCATCCAATATTCAGCAAGGCAGCGAGCAGATACCAGATCCGGTACGGGCTTCGTCCAGCTCCTCATCACCTACATACAATCAATCACATGAATCTGAAGAGTATTCCTACTCATCGGATGACGAGGATGATTCAAGCGAATACAGTTACGATTCAGATTTGATAAAGACATCAGCACAACAGCAATGGGAAGATAGCTTGGTTCAACTCACAACACTACTCAACTTTGTAATAATACCCTTGGTGGGGAAAATGTTCGGGAGGCGGTTTAGTGGGTTTGTATGGAGGAAGATTGCCGATAGCATATGGAAAGTGAGGTGAAGCTCATCAACGAATTAACATGCATGAATAGAGCAACAAAAAGGGGAAAAAATCATTAACGTCATATATATAGTCATTAAGTTTAAACATAATACGGAAACACCAAAAATCAGTCGTAAGGAGTAAAAGGATCCCATATCCAACACAGACACAGATAGCAAAAAGCAATAACAAACAAATAAATAAAGGAGCAACTCAGCCAGCTATACTTTGACATCAATACCATTGATACCTCCCATCTCTTCCTTTAGAAGTTTCAAAGAATACTCCGTCAACATGTTATAAGTGGCGACCACTATTGATTCGTTGACTGATTGTTTCAAGAATTGTAATTCGTCACCAAGTGGGCTCACACTCTCTCCATATTTGGCACTGAACAGTTCCACTTGTTGAAACATCTTGCAAAATTGATAAATAACATTTTTCATCGTGGACTCCACATTGATTGCCAACTCTGTTGTTTCATTTTTTGGTAACGGCCCACCACAAATTTGAACTTCTTCTGTTTGGCGAAGATCGAACTTGGAGTTGTTGGAAAAGGAGTGTAAACTCGTCTGCACCGTGTCAGTGCTCACCACACTAGATTGCACACTCACCAAGGACTTATTAGATGTTCTTCTCAATTTGAAGCTTAATTTTTTGGTAAAGTTAGATGATCTTCTTCTTGTTGGTGAAATGTCAAAATCTTCTTGCAAACCTTCCCGTATCACTGGATGTTCGGGCAACACCACAAATATATCTCTGTATCCTTTGATCAAATCTATCACACTCTTGATGTACAGTTCTAAAACCATTGACGGTTCCAATGATAAATCGTACAAAAACAGTTCTTGTTCCAATGGAATGTTAATCAACTTATTGAACTTGTGGTTGTGGTTGACCAAATTTGTAAGCTCATACAATAAACCTAGTAGTCTGAAACCATCAATTGTAGCCAAGTAAGATGAATCGAATATGTTGTTTATGTCATCTTTCGATAGTTTAAAAGTCTGGAAAAATGAATCACCCCCATTCAAGCTTGATTACCAGATATAATGTTAGTATATGTCCATCAAAAATCGTCGAGCGCTTGCAGCAGAAAACAACTCACACTTGTAGAAGGTGTACCAAGGCATCTATCTCATTATGTAATGACATCCTGGACGCTTGCAATTGATACAGTTGATAGTTCACAGCTGTATTTTTGAATATTGTTTATCTTTTTGTGTTTTTGTGTTTTTTTTTTGGCCAGAGACGAAGAAACGCGTTTTTTTTCCCATACCGAGGAACTGGAGAAGGAGAGGAAAAAACTTTTGATGAAAGTCGTGATTAGTGACTTTTGACAGATTCGGAGATTAGCCAGTTGCACTGATTCTGGACAAGATGCAGTCACTAACGGTCTCCATTATCACACTTGTGCTTTTGTTCTCCATTGCATCCATAGTGCTATTTGGTGACCTCCCTACTTTCAAGGGCTCATATATTCACCGCATGAAGATTTGGCTAGAATCGGTTTTCAATTCTACTGTGCGAAGATGCCAACGAGTAGATGCCCAGTACTGCAATGGATTTTTCAAGTATATCTTTGTGGATAAGCTGTACAGATATTACAAATGGGTTCTGCCAGGTTTCTATATCGTGGTGTTTGTAGTGCTCGTCCATCAATTTTTCCAACACACTTACTCGAGGATCACAAATCCAAAGACACATCTCATTGTGTTGAGCTTGCTAGTCAACATTTCATCTTTCATCATGGGCATAATTATCGACCCAGGAAGTCTATCGAAGATCAGAGCGAATCAAATTGATGGTTTTCCTTATAACGATTTGATATTTTTCGATCATAGTTTGTATGGTAGAGAAGAACAGAACTATTGCAGGACTTGCAAAGTGTTGAAGATCCCCAGATCGAAACACTGCTCCACCTGTGGTGAATGTATTTTACTATTTGACCACCATTGCATCTGGTTGAATAACTGTGTCGGTTATAACAATTACAAGTGGTTTTTAACATTTTTGGTCTCATTGTTATGGATATTCATCTATGGCGCTTCACTTACATATCTGGTACTCTCACTTGAGATGTCTCACCAACATCAACAAAATCTCAACATCATACAGCGATGGTACCAACTCATCTCCAAGACGACACTCGAGAATGAACGCACGGGGATCATCTTCCTTGTTTGCATCTCACTACCTTGTCTCATCACGTGGTTCACCTTTGAGCATTTCCAATTCATATACCTCGGAATGACTACGAATGAGTCTTCGAAATGGGATTTTGTGCGATACTTGGTGGAGAATGATTTTTTGTACGAGTACGACGGTGTATACTTGATCAAGGACTATGGCGAGGTTTACTATCGGTTGAGTGATGATGAAGTGAGGTTCAATGTACAAGACAGAAATAGGTTGCATAAGGTGAACGATATGCTGAAAGAGTTGGAGAATGTATATGATTTGGGATTTTGGAAAAATTTGAAACAGAGGACTATTACAAAGAGTTATATTTGAGTTGGTCTAATCTACACTCTTGTTGATATAGATACGATAAAATGCATAAAAGCTAATTCTTTTTTCAACACATAAAATTACACAAAAAAAAGGAATAAAATATTATAATAAAACAGTGGCTCAACGTTTCACTTGAAATGATCTTCTTCCATGTGTGTCTTCTTGTAAATGAACTGGAATTTCTTGCGTGGCAATAGTTAAAGAACTGTCGTTAGGATACGAAGCAATTCTGCCATGAGTACTACGGTGATGAGCTAGATCTTCACCTCCGAAACTGAAATCGTTGTAATCACCATTTCCAACTATCTCGTTCAAAGGAATTCCATCCTCGGTATCTTCCAATGGGTCCCAACCCATACTTACTCTTTCTCTGATGATGGTAATATCCCTTGGATTCAAGTTCTCCCTACAAACATTGTAGATGAATCTTGGAACAAGACAGATAACAACCCCGACGAAAAGACAAGCCCAGAATGAGGCTGAGCCATACAACATGGCAGCAGATTTGTAGAATTCCCCTGAATAAGTAGCAGAAGACCAAACGCCAGTCCATGCAAACAAAACAAGGACCGACAATGCGATGAACAAACAGGACAACCAATCCCACCTGTATTGATTCATCAAGATGTAAAGGTTACACGAAATGATGGCAATTGACGATACCAAGGCACCGATCAAATATCTATGATCAAGCCCCAACCCGTTATGCGTGATAAACGTGTTCTTGTAGTATACCCAATATGGATAAAAATAACAGATGATAGATTGATATGTCGCGTCGGTCATGTACCACCAAAATTTGGTCATAGTCCATTCACTTCTCAAGATACCGGTTCTGTACAATTGAGGAACCAGCAAGGCAACAACATCACTGACATCCTGATCCAAGATACCCAAGAAGATAACTGGCAACGACGTGAATGCCAAGTTATAGAACATTAAATAGGTATATTCGAATAAGTAAGATCCATCGAAGTTGTTGTAGATACCATACCAAAACAAGGCCAAGGTGAAAATGACATTCTTGTAAAAGAAACTTGGAATCATCTCTGCGAGTCTCTTGTATGACCATCTACCATGGACTAAGACCAATCTTGTCAAATACCTAAATTGCCCAAAGGCATAATCTGACGACATCACCGCTGCTCTACCTTCTTCACCTGCGATACCGACTCCGACATCTGCAGCTTGAATCATAGCAACATCGTTGGATCCATCTCCAATGGCCAATGTCATGACACGTAAATCGTTTTTAACCATCTTGACAACGGCCGCTTTTTGAGCAGGTGAGACTCTGCAACACAAAACTGCTTTACACTGTTTACAGAGTAACAAGAATTTTCTCTGTGTATCTTTGTCCTTCAAAGCAAGTTTCAAAGCATCACCATCAATGATCAATCCAAAGTTACCATGCGGTGGGCTGTGATCTCTTCTTGCATCTTCCAACTCTTCATCAGAACCATGCATGCTAAAATACACGTCCAAGTACTTCTCAATAGATTTCTCAACGCATTTCTTAGGATCATTGGAATACTCTGCAATTTCATCGGGTGTGAAGATCTTGTCCATTTCATCGATACCAGAAGTCTTCACCAACAACAAATCCATCTCATTATCCAACAAGTTACAAGAGAACCCAATGTTAATGGCAGTCTCAACCTTATCACCGGTCAAGACCCATAACTTGATACCGGCATCTGCTAAAAGAGCAATAGAATCAGGAACACCATCTTGTAATCTATCTTCAATTGCAGTTCCTCCCAACAAGACTAATTCTTTTTCGATCGAATCGGCAACTTCTTCCATCTTCTCTTCTCTCTTCACAATAGCAGACGTTGCCTTCTCGTGTCTCAGATTCCATTCTTGGTACTGATCCCAACTCAAACGACGTTGAGCAATACACAACGTTCTCAAACCTTCGGTGGCATATTGTTCTAAGTCCAACGACGTCTTCTCCAATAACAGGGGATTGTTTTCAGATTTGGACAATCTTGAATAAATGATGGAATCGGCACCTTTACAAAGTAGCAATGCAGTTGGTTCGCCATTAGGATCCTCAGATGGAATTTTGATGATGGCACTCATTCTCTTTCTTGTGGAGTTGAACTCCAATATGTTTAAAACTTGGTATTCCTTTTCAACACCTTGGACATTCAAAATAACACCTCTTTTTGTTCTACCGATCAATGAAAATCCCATGTCCCTAGCAGTGGCCACTAATGCAGCTTCATCTGGAGACTGGGCCTTTAACAACAATTTTCCAGGTCTCTTAGGATCTTCTTCTGTCAAAACAGAATGACACAAGGCCAAAGTCAACATGAAATGCTCATTGCACTGTTTTTGTTCAATACCAGATTGACTTTGTAAGTCCAGTACAAATTCCGTTGAAATAAAAGTCAAATCGGTGATATCTGAATGCGGATTTTCGTTTATATCTTGCAATTGGTTGTACATGGTGACTTTATCTTGCTCAATTGCAGCTTTTTCTCTTGCAGATTCCTCTTTAACATTGATACCTTGTCTCTTTCTAATACCAGCGTAAGCCTCAGTATAAGCCCTACCGTAGGAGACACCGTTTATGGTAGCCTTTTTGAATTCCATCACGTTTTGAGTCAATGTACCTGTTTTATCACTGAAAATGTATTCAATTTGACCTAAATCATCAGATATATTCCATGATTTTGGAGTACATGGATAATCCAATCTTTCATAATACATGTTGACGTCACTGTAGATGAAATATGCCTGTGCAGTCTTGATGATCTCAATGGAGATGTAAAGGGAAATAGGAACCAATGATTGATACAAGATAACAGCAACAAAGAAACTGACAATACCATTCGCCAGAGGAGACCCAGCAATTGTACCGTACTCAAAATAACTTCTGGAAGTGTCACTGTCTCTATAATAAATACCATTGACTAGACCTGAAACTAAACACAAAATGAATAACAATGCAAAATTTAACATAACAGGATAGTTCAAATCTCTTGCGATTCTAGAACGCTTGGTAGGGGTGATGCCTGCATTCAATCTGATCTTGGTATCTTCACCGGTGAACAACACAATACCAATGGCCCATTTTGTGTTTCTCAAAGTACAACCTCTTAATAATGTGTTGTTGATGCTAACAGGTTCATTGGCCACTTCTTGCTTGATATCATCACCATCAACGTAGTACTTCATGTTACCCTGGTAAGAGTACAAATTGGCATGGGGACCTTCGCTCTCAATCCAAAATTTCAGCTTGGATAAATCTTTAGAGTGTCTTATATCGTTTGTGGAACACTTCAATGCTTGTCTCACTTTCAAGTTGGTCTCACCATCAAGATCTTTTGTTTCCACATAACAAGCTCCATCTTCATCAGAAGTGGTCAAGATGACCATATCAGCTGGAACTTCATCATTGTTATTGATTCTAAGCATGTCTCCCACTTGTACATCTTTCCACATATTTCTGTTGAACCTGATGTTTGAATCCGACAACAGCGATCTATCGACAAAAGGTTTTGTGTTGTTATGCGGACGATTTTCTTCTGGATCTCCAAATGGATTAGTTGAAGTGGTCATATCTTGCAATTGTACGGATTTTCTGCTCAGTTCGAAACTATCAATCGAATTTCTCGCTGTTGCTTCACCTCCATGCTTTTTGTGATATTTCTCTCTTTGTGCTTGTAATTTACCTTCTTTTGTCATTGTTCTTTTGCAAAATTCGATGAAAAGAAACAAGAGTTTTGTATTCAGTTTTTTGAACTTTCTCCATATTGAAACGTTATCCGCGGCACAATTAGGATTCTCCATACCGTGCAAGATATGCGTAGGACTGTTATTCAATTCTCTGTCCAATCCGGTACGACGAGAATCTTCCAACGCATCCTTAAAAGCTGTTATGCAAACGATTACAATTAATGGAACGGCGGACAAGACCGGGTTTGGAACACCAAAGATGCTGAACGCACCTAAAATGTTCATTGCCAAAAAATAGACATTGGCAACATTTTTGAACTGATACAACAAATTTTTGGGAACAAAGGTGATTGGAGTATACTTTGTAGTCCTTATCTTGTTTCTTGCATATTGTACAATTGGTTCCCCCTTGTTATCAAGTTTTTCCTCCGGCAATGGTAAATTCCAATACACCTCCCTCAATTGATTTTTCTGACCTTCTTCATCATCATCAGAATCAGACTCTGGGTTGTGGGGAGCTGAAGTGGCATTGATGGCTCGACGAATGGACAGGTTCCTTGCCCATTTGAATGTTTTACTTCTCCCCATTGGCTTACCTTTAGTATTTTTTAAAGTACCAAATCTGTGCCTTTTCATAACAGTGTTATTCCTCTTGACATCTTTTTCATTTTCATTGCTATCAAGACCATTTTTAGGATGCGTATCTGCATCCAAGAGGAAAGTTGCATTATGCTGTAACAGTGGGGTTTCCTGTACACTATCAAAGGAAAGTCTCGAGCTTGAAGGCTCTTGATCATATGAAAAATCCCTTGATTCGGTCCCCTTTTGAAACTTTGGTGTTCCATTCCTCGACATGGAAACCGGTGTTTTTGGAGAATATACGTTTGACGGTTTTTTCAATATACTACGCTGTCTAGGAAGTGGCTTTTGTCTCTGAGCCGAGTGGTTTGAGTCGTTGAAATTGAACGTATCATCATCGGAGTCGAAAGTGATGTCATTGAACTCATTCTCATCTGCAAATGGAGAGCTCACACTATTATTATTTGTATGATCGTAGTATCCACTATTGTCGTTGTTACTAGGACTTGTCACATATTGAGTATTGTTGGAATTACTTGCGTTCCTGCTGTGCTGATTCTTTGCGGTACCATTACTATAATTTCGGCCATTTTGCGACATGATGGACCATGTACGTATCTGACTCAACTATGCAATCAATGGAGTTGGGAGATGGATTTTTATGAGTCGGTATAATTGAACAACAATTAGTAATTGCAATACCCAAAATTGATTTGATTAACGTTAAATTTTTCTTTCCTCCTTCCTTTGATTTTTTTATTTTTTTTCCATCTCCTTTGTTCTTTTTGGTCTCTTGGGTGATCTCTGAGCCTGTTGATTATGTGTCCTGAGGGAAACAACTGCTAAAAAAAAATAAAATAGAATGCTGTTTTAACGGCAAATAGCGCATAATCTAAACGAGGGCTATCGGAAGTGAAATATTACTAGGTACGATAGAATAGAGAAACAATACAGTGGTTGCACTTAAAAAAGAATGAGAAGGTTCGGAGGATATAGAAGTGACACTCGAGAACAGGGCTTATATTTAGTTGTTATACCCCTTTACTTACTCGTTCGTATCATAATTTGTGCGATATTAAATTCAATTTTTTTGTAGTTGGGAGCGAAGCCCAAATGCAAAATGCAAATGCGAAAAACAAAAAATTTAATCGCTCCGAGAGCCTTCATATTTTTGACGGACGGGACTTAGTTTTTTAAGTGCCGGAAGCTTTGAACAGTCCTGAAATCCTCGGAATAGATCTGACTTACACTTGATGCCTTGCTGCATATCGCAGATCAATACCAATGTCTCTCCGATCTGAAATTTGTCTTCCGAAGTAATTCATGATGTAGCACAAGCCACAAAAGTTAGATCGGTCAACTTGATCCGACGCGAAAAAAAAAAGATCATGTTTGATAAAATATATTTAACGCAGGAGCAGAGATCAAATTTGAGAGGAGCACAGCCGTTGTAATTTTATATGCTACGAATCATGGGCCATAGCGTACTTCACATAGCCGCAAGGTGACTTTCATATAAAACTGTAGTTTCTATTGATTTTACATCCTACAAGTTAAAGTCCAAAAAAACAGAAAACTTATATTGTCGAAATAATTTAGAAAACAATGCTGAGTAGTGAAGGCCCAAAAAAAGATAAATATGATCTGTGTAATGAGGAAGGAGTAGTAGATGATGTAAAGTTTGATCAAACTATCATCCAAGCGGCACCACCAAACATCACAGCTAACACTACAGCAGTCAAAATAGCAGCTCCGACTCTGTCCTTAGACTTGATATCCAAATCGTTCAAATTGTCTGAGGTGCTATCAGTATCAGTACCTGCAGAAGCATCACCTTTTGAGGAACCACCTTTGGCTTGCGTATATGGAGCAGGCCTGGTATGCACCAAAGTATTTTGAATAATTTCCAAAGCCGACATCTGTTCACCTAATCCATAAACTCCATCCCATCCACTATATCCCCAGTTCATACCACATGTATGTCCATCAGTACCTCCACTGCATGATGATGCTGCACCAGCAGCAGAGTGGGCAATGTAGTTATCTAATGTACTTCTCAAGTCAGGAATCAAAATAGCAGAAAGACCCAACATTCTTGAAAATACAGATTTGAATGATCTTTCATCGGTATTACAAGTACCTGAAGTTTGACACTGCATCTCATACATGATATCATTTGAAGTATTGAAGAAGATTGAAGCACCATTCAATACCTGTTGAGCTCTATCTTTCCAAGTCGAATCCTCGGTGTAATTGTACAAATATGCACAACCGGCTAAATACAATCCATAATTATAAGTCCATCGGCTCTTCGTGATCGAAGTACAATTGTCATCAATACTGGCTCCATCGTAGAACGCGTACGAATCGTCATTCAAGACAGCAAAGTCAACACTATTGATCCAATCCCACATGGTCTCACATTTGTCAACATAGGTATCATTATCCGTGTATCTGGCTAAACGAGCCCCAATATTGAACATACATCCATTGGAGACAGTGTTTTTATAAGTGTAGCCGGAATTCCAAGTAAAGATTTGCCATCTCAAACCACCACCACAATACTCTGTATCCCATCTCAGCCACATGGTATTGAAAACGGCTTGTGCCATTGCAACCCAACTAGGTATATCACCTGAAGGATTGGTGAAGTTTCTTTCCGCAGCTGCCATTACAACGATCCCCCATAAACCTTGATCATCATTACCCTCTGTAGTAGACT